>PPHD01025370.1:0-11786 GCA_002909625.1 Bambusicola thoracicus
AGATTAGACTGTTCCTCCCCTTTCTTGCACAGACAAGACCAAATACCCCAGGGACAAAATCTGGCTGCTGAATCACTGCTTGCAGAGAGCAAAGAGAGAGGGGACAACTCACCTTGGGTGGCGATGAAGTGGTTGGACCTGTGGTAACCCTGCAAGAGAAGCAGAGGTGTAAGGCCTGACAGATAGGACATGGGGCACTCAAGCACTGCCCAACAAAACAAAGGCTGGTCAGCTGTGCCACCAGCATGATGCTGCTGCAGCATTCCTTGCTAGCCTGGATCACATCCTATGACTCAGCACAGGGTGTGACACCCCCTACCTAAGCCTGCATCCACTTTGCAGAGCAGCACCTCCAAAAGCCCCAGACCGAGGTGTGGCCACACTGTCACAAGAGCCCAATGAATAGTACACATCCCAGCCTGCAACAGCCACGTGGCATGGGGTGATGGCCCCACTCCCCTCCTGCATCCCATTGCACTGCGAGCATCGCTGGCTCTCAACACAGACACGTCAGCCCAAGCAGCAGAGCATCTCCCAGTGAGGCCAGTGCCACAGGGACAGGGACCCATGGGCACCTGGTGTCCCATTCCTGCCAGCAGCCTTGGCCATTGTTCCCGTATATCACACACATGGAGGTGACAGTGGCAGATGCTGGAGACCTCACCTCTCTCCCTGTCCCCAATCTTTCCATGTGTTTTACCAAGCCTGCCTCTCACAGGTGCAATTTTACACCTTTGCGTGGAGCAACGGCCCCACGGCCAGGAGCAGAGGAGCAGGGAACCATCTACTTACTTCTCGGTTAATCCGAATCTGAACGATCCCATTCGGACACAGGTTTGAGAGAGAAAGATCAGAGACAGAGACATTAGTGAGGCAGAGCTCGAGAGGCAGGACAGAGCCACAGGGCAGGAAGGACACACAGGGACAGGCATGGGGACACTGCTCGGGCACAGGGAGCCCATCACAGTGGCATCAGAACCCTCTTGCTGGACAATGTCCTCTGAGCAGCAGAGCAGGGTCACCATCCTGGCCCAGATCTGGAAGCAGCACCTGCAGCTTCCAACGAGCCTGCAGAGCCCCTGTCCTCTCCCTCACTTTGCCCCTGGGCTTGGCATTGCTGGAGGGGACAGGGGACACCATTCCAAGAGCCAAGCTCTGCTCAGATTCATGCACTGCTGGGAGCAGGGGGGGCCCCTCAGCACAGTGCAAACCCCCAGCCCGTCCCCATGTTCCTCCACCACCTCTGCATCCTCTGACTACAGAGGACAGCAATCCTGGAGCCATGCAGAAGGCATGGAAAAGGGAATGAGAAAGCAGAGACAGACAGGAGCTGAGGATGAAAGACAGATACAGCTGCAGGGGACAGCAACAGAAACGAGCACGAATTGCTGATGGACATAAAGCAGGAGGGCTCTTCAGGGACACGTGGCATGGTCTTCCTGAGCTCCCTCCAGGGAACAGGCCCTGATGCCCTCAGGAAGCTCAGCCCCACGGATCTGTCCCTGCTTACATCAATGTAGTTGGCGTTGATGTAATCCGAGTTGGGATCGCCCAGCAGTGGATGGAGCTTCACACGGTGGCGGTCATCTGGAAGGCAGGAGGAGAAGGTGCTGTTTCCTCCACTGCTGTAGCTCAATAGGAGCTCCCAGGCCACAACCCCTGCTGAGCAAGGAGCTTTCTGCTGCCCCTCACCAGCCAAACCCCATCAGTTTATTCCTTGCCATGGACCAGACGCAATACAACAAAATAAAACCCAGCCCTTTAGAAGGCTTTTCACGCTGTTCAGTGCGTCCAAGCCTTTGCTATGTGCACTTACACGTCGACACGTGATCCTGTCTCCCTTTGGTCTTGTCTTTCTTCTTTGAAGCATCCCAGCCTTCAAAGAAGCTCTGTAAGGAGAGACAGCTGTCACAGCCCGAGGCTCTGGGGACAGCCCCACCTCCAAAACCCTCCCAGGGATCAGAGCAGAGGCCTTGATTCCATAGCAGTTCTGCCAGCTCTCCACTTCTGTTGCATCCACCAGATGCCCTATTTTCCAGCACATTACATACTGCTTGGTTGTTTTTTTTCTGGTTTGTTTTTTCTCTCTTTTTTTTTTCTTATTTAAATCTCCCCAGACCCTTCTCTCCCCAGCACAGCACAGGTTTGCATGTAATAACAGTAACATTCATAGATTGGCGTAAGAGGAGGAAAGTGGAAGGAAATTACATGTTTTCTCCCCTCCCATAATATCTGAGTGCTTTCAAATGACTAGGTTCCAAGAACATACAGCAGCTTTTCAAGGAGCACTAATGATTATAGCCAGCCCTGGTTTGTCCAATACATGAAAAAGGGGGGAAAAAAGCTCCTGCACTTGAAACAACTGAACATTAAACAGTAATTTCACTGGGAAATTTCAATCACTGCAACTGTGGGACACCAACAAGCTGGGAAATCAGCACGGCTGCGTGCACTGCAGCAGAGCTGTGCAGAATTCCGCACTCCATTACAAGAGCTGCAGCCCAATGGGATGGAATGGGCACGATGCAAGTGGTGACCATCAGGGTGATGTCCCTCCCCTGGGAGAGCAGGGATGGTCCCTCCTGCAGCCTCTGCATGGCCTTGGGAGCTGCCAGCTTGCAGAGAAATCGCTCATCCTCAGGCTGTGTCCATGCTTACTGCAGGGAGGGTCGATTGGAGAGGGAAGAAGTGGAGAGGTGACACCACTTGGCATTTGCCCAGGAGGACCCAAGCAAGGAGAAGCACCTCCAGCACCAGCAGAAGATGCTGGGTGACCTACAGCAGGACTGGCAGAGCTGCTTCAGCTCACCTTGCTTTTCAGCTGCTGGTTAAATAGAGAGCAGCCGGAAACCCAATCAAGACTCAGCCAGAAAAAGCAGGAACAGCTCCTGTGCTGACACCTAAGGGAGCTCAGAGGGCTGTGATCTCCAGCTCCCTCCTTCCAGAGCACTGTAGCTCCAGGTCATCCTGTTGCACAAGGGTCCTGTCCACCACCTTGCCACATCCCGGGGTCCTCATCCATCCTATGATGTACCCTCCTCAAAACACAGCACACGACGCTCTCACCTCGTACTCCTGCTTGAAGCCATAGCCTTCTGCTGTCTTCATCTGGTTGATGTGCTGGAGGAGATCTGCCACGCGCACGGCGGGGTGCAGCTGCCCAGTGTGATACGGGGACCCTTTGCGGCCACACTGGCGGCGAGGAGACCCCCCCAGCAGGCTGCTGGACTCATTGACCACACTGCTGCGTTGGTCACCTGCAAACGAGGAGGGACAAAGGAGATCATCAGGGCCTGAGGCATTGCTCCCACGTCCCCGTCAGCCCCTCGCACCCACAGAGGGAGGACAGTGAAGTTCTCCAGATGATGCTGGGGCTGCCCCACCACCGGTCCCTCTCAGGGTGCCAAAGGTGGTCCAGACCCCATCATACTCTCTGCAGCTGTTCCTGCAGCCCAAAGCTGGCAAGGGCCATTACAGCCTCTTAGGACCACAGCACACCTCTCAGAACCACAGCACACCTCTTAGAAACCAGTGGGCAAGATCTTAAGAGGGCTCACTGCTTACATCTCATTGATTCGAGCACTTACCTCCCGTCCAGACCAGTACAAGCTACATGCATAAATATTCACTGAAAGTCCTGACTCAAAGAACTGCATTGCCAAAGTCCCCAGCCCAGCCTAATGGTTAATTTTCCTCACTGCTGGATACCATCCTCTTATTTCCAGCACTGACACAAATGGACTTTGCTGTGGGTTAATGCATGAGCTTACACAGTGTTTTACCCAGTTGATGCCAGTGCCATATAATTACTGGCACAGCTCACCCATGTTCACCCCACAGGGCTGCTGCACGGCCAGCACACACGATCCTGAAATTTGGGTTTGCACGAGAACTGATGCTCCTCATTGCTGCCAAGAGAGGTGGCTGCTGCAGATCTCACAGTGCCAGCGAGCAGCTCTGCTGTGACAGCGCAGCCCTGGATGTGGTTTCCCTAACAACACTTGTAAAAACCACCTATGCTGGCGTGCTCAGAGCTGCCAGGCTTTTTTTGGGGGGGTCTGCTCAATGCAAGGATCAGCCTCTCACTTGTGCTGGCACCGCTGGCTCCTCATGCAGCCTACACAGAGCCCTTCTCCATCAGGTTTAATAGAAAAAACTGTGGGTGTTGTAGTTTGCCAGCAGCTCCGTGCAGGCTGGGATCTGCATGGTCACACACTGGGGACCCTTTATGAGAAGCATTCCTGGCTTTGCTTAAATGCAAGAAAACTGAGGCAAGGACCAGCAGAGGAGCAGCATGCAGCAGAGCAGGACAGCAGCCCCAGCCCAGGTTTGAGCAGCATCCAGCCACACAGCCCCACTCCCATAAGAAGCCCAGCATGGCTGGCTATTCTAGCTCCAAGACGGAGAAAAATCTCAGTACAAACCAGCCTGGCTATGAGTGTTTCCAGGAGCCCCGGTAGGACAGTAACTGAAAAATAATACACTTATACAGATGTATTAAAAGGAGGAAAAGTTTGCCCTCTGGGCTTCTACTGTCTGCGAGACAATGCCAGGAATCATATTAATCCAGCATCGGTGGAGAAGAGCTGTGTGTAAAGCAGCATCTCGGAGTTACTGTAACAGATGTTATTAGCATATGTTTGAAACCGAGGCACTGAACGAGTTATTTTACAACTAAATCAGCGCCGAGTCGCTTACTCCAGTGGGTGTTCAGTTATCAGTCTCCCTCTGATATGAAGGCTGTGCCTCTTTAACCCTCCAAACCCCACAGCTGTGCACAGCTGCGGTCAGAGCCAAAGGGCCGAGCGGGGCACACTGCTGCTCCAACACTTACAGCAATGGGAACGCTGCAGCTCCCGGTCCTTACCACGGTTGCTGTAGTTGTGGGTGTCCATGAAGGACAGCCCCAGCCTCTCGTCCTCCTGCAGCGTGCTCTGGTCCGTGAAGCTCCGGTCGATGGCACTCATCATGTGTGTCTTCTCGTGGCGGTAATTAATTGTTGCTTTGGTCATGTTGACAGGTTTGCTGCAGGGAGATGCAAAGGGGAAAAGAGTGAGGTTGAACCAGCGTCACTGCCAGACCCCAAATCAGCTCCCCAAGGTCTGGCTTATTCGAGGCTGCAGGACAGCGTATTGCCCTCTGTGCTTTGGTATTCTGGTGCCTCAATCCAGCTGCAGCTCCGCATGGAGCATCTCCTGCAGGCTGCAGCAGTCCCAGCTATGCATCCTCAGTGTCCGCTTCTGTCAGTGGGGGCAGGACCAGCAGGAGACGGAGCCCACACCACCCGAGGGACCTCACACTGGTGGGGAAAGGACACCGCAGGATGCTGCCAAAACCCCGAATTCAAGCAGGAATTGGCCACCTCAGCAGGAGCACAGCCATGCTGGGTATCTGACCCTTTCTGCTTACACTGCCTTCCGTCCTAATGAGCTCAGAAGCATTATTTTCCCAAGCCAAAGAGGCCCTTAAGATGTACTTGACAGAGAAAAGGACTTGTTGGAGTGGAGAGCAGCAGAGCAAGGGGGGGCAGGAGGGAAGGAGGAGAGAGAGAATGACAATTACTTACGGGTAATAGGAGTAAGAATAGTAGTTCCTCCTGGCAAGCATGCAAACAAAGAGAATGGCACAAATTGCACAAGCAGGTTTTCTATGATGGAGAAAGTGGGGCTCTAGGGCAGCGTGCAGGGAAGGAGAGCACAGAATAGGCAGGCACCCGCACACCACGAGCATCTCAGAAGGGCCCCCCCATCCTCCCAGCCCTCCTCCCCCACGAGCCGCCCTCCTGCACAGCATCAGACCATGGGATGAAAGCTGAGGGCAGCTCCTCCCTGTCTCTGGCAGCAGGCCCTGGAGAGCAGGTAATGGGCTGCGCGTGCCCTAACAGCAATGAGTTATTGCTGGGGAGCTCTGAGCAGTCATACAGAGCACCAGGGACTTCAGCCCAACTCTGTGCTCAGAAGAATCAAGCACATCAGACAGAACCCTGGCTGCATCCACAGCAGTCCAGGCATCCTGGCAGCAGAGCCTGAGCACCAGCCCTTGTGGCTACCATGGTCAGAGAGGTGCCCAGGGGATATTTCATGAGACTGAACAGCAAACGTGCTGAGAATTCGGGCCATCCCCAGGGAGGTGGTGTTGCTCCCCCATCAGGGGACATGGGGCCAGGGTCGCCTACGATGGCTGTCACCATTCATTACAGACGAGTGGATTCTGGGGGCACATTTCCATTCCACCACATCAGCATTTTCCAACAGCAAAACGCTCCAGAGGAGATTGATGAGCTCATCCCAGCTTCCAACAGCTCCATCTTTGTATCCTTCAACACTGGGTCTAATTTGTGGCCCCTTCTGCCAGTTCACGCTGGGACACCAAAGCAAAGGGCAATGGAAACACAGTGGTTTTCTCTCTGCTGGCCCAACAGCACCACTCATGAGAACCAAAGGGTTTCAGATGCATCAGCACTACCGGCAGTTGCTCCATCCAGAGCATGCCCAGCACCACGTGCACAGGGAGGCAGGGAGCCAATCCTGCACACCTCGCAGTGATGATGGGACACCACAGCCTTGCTTTCAAGCTGCCACAAACCAGCGAGAATCCTTCAAGGCAAACAAAGTCACAAAGAGATGTGCAGATTTGCACGGGCTGTGGTTGTTTCGCTCCCCCCGGCCGTTAGCATACTTACCTCCCATCACTCCCAAGCCCTGCACGAGGACAGCATTTAATTGCTGCCCTTTTTTCCCTGCCATCCCAGCCCTGCTTTTAATGCCCCCCACGGCTCAGCGCTGCCTTGGGCCCCCTGCAGTAAAAGGCCACTTTCCAGGGTGCTGCGCTTCAGCAAAAAGCAGTGGCTGCGTCCCTAGCGCTCCTGGGGTTGAGTGTCCCAGAAAGCCCTCATCCTCCTCCCTCCCATCCCGCTGAGCTTCCCCAACAACAGCTGCATGCCCACAGTCCTGATCCTGAACACAGAGCACAGGGACCCCCCCAGTCCCCATGGGAGGGGAGAGGAGTTTGGGGTCCCCAAGGGCTGAGTGTTGGGAAAGCTCCCCTCCAGCACACAAATGAATCGGAGTGTTTCATTTAGAGCCAGAACAGCTGCAGGGGCTCAGCATGGTACTGAGCATGTTCTACTAAAAAAAAGAGTATTTCTGCATTAAAATGAGCCCAGGCAGAGTGGGGATGGCTGAGCAGCCGTACCTTGTGCAGGTATCTGCATCTCCCTGCCCAGGGATGGGGCTGCTCCCATTGTCCTCGAGCAGAGGGACAGAGATGGGGACAGTGAGGCTCAGCGCTGCCCCAGCATCCCCAAGCAGCAGCATTTCAGTGCATACAGAACTAACAGATCTGCACAAAGCATTAACAGACCAGAAAACACGGAGGAGAGTGTTTGTGGACTGAAGCTGCAGAGTCTCAAGGGTGAAGGAGTATCCCAGGACTTTGCACCTTGGTTCCCAGGGTCACCTCCTGTTGCGCCCTCCTCACTGCAGCTGCATGGATTTATTCCATGCCTTCAACCCATGCAATGCCCCAGATGCTCAGCATCTCCCTGCTACCCAGCCAGGGTGAATGCCAGCCCCTCCTCAGGCTATCTGACAGGCATGGGTTGGATGTGGCAGGGGAAGCAAGCGAAGAAATCTCACAAATCCCAACTACTGACATCAGTTTGGCTGGGAGGAGGATCTGGAGTCCACCCATTGCAGCAGTGGGGCTCCCAGGCACCTCCAGTTAGCACTGCACCACAGTGGTTACAGCAGGGAGGAATGGAAGTGCAGGTCTCCTTACCCTTTCCGAATGACAACAATGATGGCTCCCAGCAGGATAATGAGGACGACGAGCCCACCAGCACAGATTCCCAGGATCAGCCCCATCTCCTCCGAGTGCTGAGACACCTCCAGAGGCCGTTTGCTCTCTTTGCAGGCAGCTGCCAGGGGAAAGCGCGAGGGGCTCAGTGCTCAGCTCCCTCCTGTAACCCCCAGCCAGGGCTGGGCACCTTCCTCTGCCTCCCACCCAGCAATGGATGTAAATCCAAGTGGCAATGTCAGGTGAGAAAACACAGGGAGGGAAAAGAAAGAAAGAAAGAAGTGCTCCTTTGGGCACCAGGATGGATGCATACACTCTGACAATGCTCAGACCATGGGCAGACATGCCTTGCTGCACCCTGCATGTGGAATTATCAAATCACAGAGCTGGAAGGGACTCACAAATATCACTGCACCCAGTTATGTGAATTCTAAGTAATGCGCTGTGCCGTCTCCTTTACACGCAGAGGATGCAAAGGATGCTGTAACAGTAGAGCCCAACAACACCCAGGTCTCTTCCCTGTAATTTTTCCCCATGAGATGCTCTGCATCTTTTATCCTAGCTGAGACATGAAGGGACTTTATTCTGCACAGCCTGGAGATCTGCAGTGCCTCAAGCACATCCCTCTGCCCCCCGAACCCTGGGGCACAACCAGCCCCACCCTACAACAGCCACTACAATACAGCATCAGAGCAAAATTCTAGCAAGAGGAAAAGCTGAACACATAAGCAAGCACGCACCAACCACACTCCCTCCCAGCAGTATGGGACTGAGCTGTAATGAACCATCATTCACTCCCTGATCTCAGGGCAGCACTCTGGGTCCACAGCCTGAGCAGAGGAAATCTAGCTGGAGCAGCTGCTGTGAGCAGTGAGCTTTACCAGGAGCAGGGAGCTTACCTTTGCGGGCAATGCGGATACAGTTGAGCCGGGTTTCCTGCAGAGGAAAGAGATGGGGAGTCAGAGGCTGGCCGGATGCAAGCCTGGCTTGCTTTTGCCCTCAAATTGAAGGAGTTTCCAAACGATTTATGTTGAAGCACCCACTGCTGAATCTGTCCCCAGCATCTCCTATACCAATGTCCTTTGGTTTAACCAGGGCAACAAAGCTCAGCGGTATGCAAAGGGAAGGTCCTGGGCAAGCTCTTGGAGGATCTGCAGGTCACCGGTAAGCTAAAGACCACAGCCAAAGCATCCCAGGTCATTCAGCACAGTCTTCACACTCCATCCCTGGTGCTCTGCATGTGCTGCTACTATGTGTTGCCATGATGGCTTCAAGCTCAGCTGTCCAATAATCTTAGCACTGGCGCTGGGAATTCAGCTAAAATATTCCATCTTTTGATGTGTTTGCTTTCTGGAGGAAAAAAAATCCACTGTTTTTGCAGTTCTCCCCTCTGAGCTTCCTCCAGCACCTCAGGATACCAGCGCTGGCAAACCTGCTCCATCCACGCAGCCCAACACCAAAATCTGCCCACGCAAAGTGCCTGGGGCAGCTGGCACAGCACTGAAATCCCAGAGACTTCCAGGTCTGGCTTCTCCTGCTTTGTGGTCCAGCTGGCCCGAGAGCCACGGCAAACCCAAGCTGGGATGCAGCTTTCTCTCAACGTCTGACAGCAGCCAGGGCAAACCCATTGGCTCCCAGCAGGAAGGCTGTAAAGCACCAGTTATCATCCAGCACTGCCCGAGCGAGCCAGAGCCGAGATGCAGCAGCCTGTCTCAGCTCTAATTACAACCCAGCGAGGTGTGAAAGATCCCAGTGGAGAAGGATTCAAAATTCACATCCCTCCCTCCAAAAAGCGAGCTGCCAGCCAGTGCGTGGATCTGTGCAGGAGCTGAGATGAGGACGCTGCCATGGTCCCACTGCTTTGTCTTTAGCAGCTCGTGCCCCAGCTGGAAAGGGGTCTGCTGGAGAACGTGAGGATGGTAAGGGTCTCCTGTGAGTCCTTGGAGGAAATCAGGCCGGACAGAGAGCGGAGCTTAGGACAGATGGATCCAGGTGTCGGTGCCAGAAAGCCAAGGAACTGGTGGCCCAGGAATATGTTGACAACTCTTTGTTCCCAAATCGTTCTTTTCTATCCAAGGATTACCCTCTGGGAAAGTGGGTCTGCTCCACAGACAGCAGCAGGAGCTGAAGTTGGACCCCTCCAGCCTCTGCAGCCAGGGGACTCATGTGCCCCAGGGGGCACCCAGCCTGTGGGGAGGACGGAGAGCACCCAGCTGTGCTCCCACCATGTCCCTCCCCATGGCCCTGGGTGACAGCCCCCCAACAGGACAGCGTGGGCTCCAAGGGTGAGCAGCCAGCAGAAGGACCCAAAGCAAGCCCCACTTCCCAGGACCCCTGGGATGCCATGCAGCTGGCAGCAAACTAGATATACCAGCATCCCCAAGGAGACTCAGAGAGCTGCACAGCTACTCACCCCTTTGAGGTTGCTCATGGCCTGGAAGTAGATGAGATAAGCCTTCTTAGGCTCCAGTGGTGGGTTCCAGTAGCCACTGTAGGTCTGGTTGTCCCCTACAGTGAAGGGCTTGGCTTCTGTGAGGCTGCTGGCAGGCAGCTCAGCCCCAAAGTAATGCACAGAGCCACGAGACATGGCATCATCAAACGTCAGTGGCACCGGGAAGCAATCCTGCCCACCCAGCTCCCGTTTGATCCTCTTGGGCCGGTCTTCCTCCACGATGACCTGGTAGGTACTGGGTGGGTGGAAGGCACAAGACACAGGTTAGCTTTGCAAGGATGGCCTTGCCCTTCCCACCCTGTCCTCAGCCCCCTGCAGCCCTCATTTACCTGATGGGAGCCCCCCGGCCCTGCGCCGGCCGCAGCAGCACTGTGATTGTGCTCTCCGACTCACCCAGTGGCGATGGCATATCGCCATAGTCGAAGGTGGGAGCTGAAAAGAGAACACGTAGGACTGAGCAGCAGTTCTGTGTGTGCAGGGCTGCCTGCATGGAGGAAACTGAGGCACATGCAAAACTCCCCCTGGTCTTGAGCAAGCGTTGCGTTTTGGAGAGGATCTGGGGGGTTGCAGTGAGGGATTTAATGCCACAGGCCCAGCAGGCAGCACAGGATGCAATGCTGACAGGACCCAAACACTCCAGCCCTGGGATGGGCTCCGTGTGCCTGGGGATAGCACCTCACCCAACCCCTGGCATGGCACAAACATCACCCTGAGGACAGAAACGCTCCCAAAGCAAGGAGGGGAACCCCTCACACCTGCGCAGGGAAGCCCTCAGAGCCAGATTCCACAGCACCTACCAGATATGTTGGTGGTGATCTCTGTGAGCGCTGTCTGGCCAAAGCCCTTGCCCGTGCGGGCACGCACTGAGAAGAGGTAGGTGGTGCCAGGGTGCAGGTTGGAGAAGACGTGGTACGTCTCATTGCGCAGCTTGGAGACGGTGCGTCGCGGGCCGGGCACGTTGACTGCTGGGTCAGAGGACTCAATGCTTTGGTAGCTGATCTGGAGGGACAGAGTAGAGCACGAGGAGTGAGCAGGAGTACAGGGAACGTCACAGAACAGAAGAGAATATCCCAAAGTTGGAAGGGACCCACGTGGATTATTGATGACTGTGTTCTGGGGTAAACTGCAGTGTGTTTGGAAAAGCTGCTGCTGGAGAGCAGGGCAAGCACTGAAAGCATGGCTACCCAGGAGAGAAACCCTGCAGCCAGGAGGATTTCAGCGAGCTGGATCCGTGCTCCCTTCCTCCCTGCAGCAACCCGATAATTCTGTGGGTAGCAGAGGTGCCAGGGCTCGGGACGCACCTCATACTGTGTGATGAGGCCATTGGGCTCCACCGGTTCCTCCCACTTCAGAAAGATCATGTCCTCCAGAGGGGTGAAGGTGAGCGACTCAGAGGCGATGCCACCAGGCACTGGGAAAGGAAAAGGCTTAGGATGAGTCCCACTGGGGTTTGTCTGAGTGCTGCCACAGCCCCCACAATGCGGCCTTCCTCCCCCCGCGGCAGAAGGGCTCACCATACCCCACTAGCTAACACCAC
>PPHD01025372.1:0-11785 GCA_002909625.1 Bambusicola thoracicus
CTGGCAAGAAATTCTTTCATAAGAAGAACTTCCATTACTGTCCTTCCATGTGTGTTTTCGAGGCTGTCTTGAACTAGTTTTAAACCACAGCACTGGCCCTGAGACTGGCCCTGTAACTAGTGTGGCCGTACTATTTAATGCTGCTTTTTGAGATGCCATTCATGGAATTAATTTGCAGCTGGCAGATATTAGGTTTCAATTCAGAATCAAACCGGAATGTCATTCACATCCAGAATTCCAGTGCTTTTGAGACTGCAGAGGATGGAAGCAAGGAGGGGTAGACTGGGAGAAATATAGATATTGTCCAAGCAGCTAGGGAACAGGTTAGGAAAACTAAAGGCATGACTGAATAAAATATGACCAGGGATATCAGAGGTGCAACAAGAAAAGCCTCATTGGTACATGGGTGCTAAAAGGAAGATGGGGGGAAAATGTGAGTCCTCTCTAGAAGCAAGAAGGAAACTTGATTACCTGCCATATGGAGAAGGTTGAGGCGTTCAGCAACTTTTTTGCCTCAGGTTTCACCAGTAAGCATTCCAGTCATAGTGCCTACATCATAGAAGCCAAAAGCAGGGACAATGAGCATACAGAACTGCCTGCTGTGAGAGAGGATCAGGGTCAACCTGAAGGCATGCCTCCATAGAACCTGGAGGAATGGATGGATGAAATTGCTAAGCTACAATCTGTCATATTTGAGAAATCATGGTAGTCTGGTAAAGTTCCTGCTAACTGGAAAGTGGGAAATATAACCCCAATTTTTTAAAAGAGGATATAAGGAAAATCCAGGGAACTGTAAGCCAGTCAGTCTTACTACTTGACAGCCAACATCATGGCGCAGATTCTCATAGAAACTTTGCTAAGGCATTTGGAAAATTACAAGGTGGATGGTGACAACCAGCATGGCTTCATTAAGGGCAAATCATGCCTGACGACTTTCTTGGCCTTCTGTGATGAGGTTACAGTGTTGGTGGATAAGGGAAGAGCAACTGACATAATAATCTACCTGGCTGCCCAGAGAAGTTTTGGATACCCCCAACCCTGGCAGTGTTCAAGGCTAACCCAGATGGGGCCCTGGGCAGCCTGATCTGGTGGGATGTGTCCTTGCTCATGGCAGGGACTGGGACTGGATGGGCTTTAAGGATACTACTTCCAACCCAAATCATTCTGTGATTCTACATACTTGTGGGTAATTTTTGGTGTGAAGTGCTGTCCCTGATTTTGTTTGAATTTTACGTGTTCCTTTTTTTGGAGCCTTTTTTTTTTTTTTTTTTTTTGGAACTTTACAGTTCAATCCCATGGGAAACCTGACACTGAATTTACTTCAAACTTGAGAATGAACTTGACCTGAAAATATTTTCTCTTGGGTATCTACCTTGAGTTTGAGGCTTGAGAGTGATAAGTTTTCAGAAGAGAATCATTTTTTTTATGCAATAAAAATAAATATAACAGTCTTTGGGGAAAACACGCTGCTTCTATTTTAACACTATTCCAGTTACAAAGCTAAGTTTTAAAGAGGCTTTGTGTGTTCAGTGCAAAATAAGCATTCAGAGTTTAGTTTGGAAGCTTCTGTCAATGAGCTCTCTCTGTCCAGGACTTTTAAAACACCATTTCAAACCTCAAACACAAGATGATTCCTGAATCTATTTTACTTCTGTCATCTATTTACCTTCAGTCTTCAGATTGCTACAACCTTTCCTTTAGAAAGTTAGTGAAAAGAAGTTCTGATGGACCCAAGAAGAAAATACCTGATGTGATGAGAAAGCTCTTGTATGAAATGTGCATGAAGTAGAACTTTCTCTGAGATTGCTTCTGTGTAGCAGTTTACCCTCCTTGAAATATTGGTGTTAGTGGTAGAGACTGGTGAAAATACCCAACCAGTCTCTCCCCTACCTCGGCTCCTACCAGTAGCAGTGATGGACAGGTTCCAGTTATGTTTATGACTTTACTTGTAAGTAGCCCTGAAACCAGCGGGTAGTCGTTTCTAGTTAAGCCAAAACGTTCTGATCCTAAAGAACTAAAGAAGTTGGCTTTAATGAGACCATTTTCTCCTTTTTCCTTAAGGTATAAAGTTTGGGGAAAAGTCCAAAGTGCTTTATTTGGAAAATAAAAGTCTTAAACTACTGAACTGTATTTTCCCTCTAGCTGTCTGTGTTCAGTCCAAATATATGAATAATTTATGTCAGGTTATGGATCTTTATAACGGAATTGTAATAAGGAGAAATCTTTGCAAGCTCTGCCTCCCTTGCTCTCCTTTGAGCATAGGAGAGAAAATCTGGATGGAGAATGAGATACATTCACTTTAGTTCTTCCAGCGCAGCCTGCCTCTTGACGCTCCCAGACTGCACACAGAAATGCCCTCTGCAGCTTAACGCGGAGTTCTGTGATAATTTTGCAGGGTTTCCCCTGCTACCTAAATCTTTCTTGAAAGAGTTATGCCTGGAAAGTGTTAGGAATGAATTTCTGTGGCAGCTCGGTAGCTGTGTGCTGGACACGAGGCTGAGGATGAAACCCGCCCGGCAGCAGACCCAGGCCTCTGCTCCCTGTGGTGAAGCTCAGCATCTCATGTAGCTCAGTGCTGAGGCACGGTTTGTTTGCTCAGAGAGAGGATCCTTTGGCAACTCTGAAATAACTCCTAGCTATGAAACTTGATAGTGTCCTTTCAGGCTGTTCAAAAGTAATCCAAGGCGCCTCCAGGCATGCAACAGGGAGGATGGTTGTTCAATACTTCACTGCAGAGAAGCCTTTCTAAATAAATATTCCCTTTTTGTATCTGCAATACCTCTGTGTTAAAGGTAGTCAACAGTTAAATGCTTTTAACTGTATCTTTTCTGCTCCTCTTACACGACTTAAAAACTGGCATGTCTGAGCCCTATTTGGAAGTCAGTGATTGTCCCCTGTACTCAGCTCTGGTGAGGCTGTACCTCGAGCACTGTGCTCAGTTTTGGGCTCCTCACTATGAGAAAGACTTGGAGGCCCTGTAGTGTGTTCAGAGAGAGGCAATGGAGCTGTGAGGGGTCTGATGGGGAGGGGCTGAGGGAACTGGGATGATTCAGACTGGAGGAGGCTCAGGAGAAGCCTTATGACTCTCTATAACTGTAAAAGATGGTTGTGGTGAGGTGGGTTTCAGCCTCTTCTTCAGTATAACTAGTGATGGGATGGAGGGAATGACCTCACGTTGCTCTGGGGGAGGTTCAGCTTGGTGATTAGGAAAAAAGTTTTTTCTCTAAAACAGTGATCAGGCTCTGGAATGGGCTGCCCAGGGGAGGGGGTGGCGTTACTGCCCCTGGAGGTGTTCAAGGAGCAATTAGATGTGGTACTGAGGGACATGGTTTAGTGGGGAAATACTCAGAGGCCTTTTCCAACCTTGGTGGTTCTGTAACTGTACAAGTGGGATTTGTGTTGCGTGAGTTTCTCTGCAGCAAAAAGCTCATTTGAAGAGCTTTTCAGCAAAAGAGAGGAGGCATGTGTGAGGTGGGGAAAGGGAGGTGATAACTGATCGCTAACAAGAAGTAGCTTCATGATCTGGGATACATAAGGCAGGTTTGAAGTGTTTCAGTGCACATCCAAATGAGCATTGTCCTCTGTGCAGTGAGGTACGTTGGAACTTTGTACCATATGACTTTCCACTGGGAAGAGTTCAAACTTCTGGCACCATATGGAGAAAAAATTGTCAGCATTAAGCATTTGGACCAGTTAAGTCCATGGAGCATCTTCGAGATACAGGATCATGTGTCATTAACGTAAAACAGTGAAGAATATAATAGTGTCTGTCTGGTATATCAGGCTAGAGGGTAGGAGAGTCATCTGATTTACTGCTTAACTCCAACGCTATTTTCTGTATCTTCAACTTAAGGCTGATTACCTTCCCTGTGAAAAATGTGTATTTTATATAAGAAACGTTTGCTTTATAGTGTTGAGAATTGATCCTTTCAAACAGACAGATCTTAGAAGCTTCCTGTATGGTTCTTATGCTTTCTTGCCCCAAACCCTGTTGATTTTTCCTTCCAGTTCTTTGGAAGCTTATTCTCTTGGGGAGCGGTACTTCTGCTTTGAGGATGACAAGTTCCAGACATCTGAACTTCTCAAAAATAAATTGTTTTCTCATTCAAAGCAGCCCTTTGGAGCTGGGGCCCACTGTTTTTAAAGGGATATTGCCAATTAAAATTGGCTACCAAGGGTAGATAGATCAACAGACCTCTAAATTTTTAGGGAAGTATTTCTTAAGAAAATAAATATCCCCTTTGCAGTATTTAAAACCTAAACATTTTAGCATCAAAAAATCTTGTGGTGAGTTCAATAAAACAGCCTTATTTTCCTTCTCCTTCTCAAGTACCCTATGTTCTGAGGTGCCAGCAAGTGGCTATGTGCAAAGGTTTGCTTAATCTAGCTTTTGCTTCATTTCTAATTTTCAGTCCAAAAATTAAATGAGCCATTAAAGGAAACCACACTAATGAGATGTGCTACAAAGCAAAACATGCCTAGGGCAAAAAACAGGATTCTAATTTGTTCAATTTAAATCTCTAACATCTGGCTGAGATGGATGATGTCACTAAACACATTTAGAACATCAAAAATAGACTTCTGTAATTGGTGCCTCCTCTGTTTGCCTTTCTCCATTTGCTTTTTTTTTTTTTTTTTTTTTTGGCATGCAGTAATACAGGAGAAGAGCTGAAAGGTTAAAGACTCCAACTTGGACGTGGATCATTGGGCCTGGTCACCAGCTTCTTGTCTGCATGGCCTGTGCCATGGATGAGCCAGAGCAAACTCCAGCTGCCCTTAGCAGTGGACTGCGTGGCTGTTAAGGATGGGTAGGAGCATCCTTCAGCACAGCAGTCTCGAGGTGAGGAGACTTCAAGTAGCTGCAATTCAGAGCAGATTTGTGCAGCTTCTGTGTTCAGAGGTCAGGTTGGATTCCTCGTGGCCCTGGGACTGGGAGGTAGGCATAGCAGCGGGGGCCAGCTGTTGAAGGAAGAACTTCAGAGCATTGCTAGACTCAAATTCTGCTGCTTAGCTGGCTTTGTGATGAAAACAGCTGGCTTGAAACCACAACTCAGTAAAACGTGGCCAGTGCCTGACAACACTTGGCAAAATGCATCTATATAGGTATGGCCAGTTTTCTTGCACAGGACAGTTTTTCCTTTCCTCTTATACTGCCTAAACCAAAAGACTGTTGATGTATTTTCATTTTTTGTCACAAAGAGGAAAACATTGTGTGTTACTCCTGTGATGTAATGGTGTCTTTCCACATTATATGTGTGTATGCTTTTGTGCTCTGTTGATATCCAACAATAGAATTGCCAAGATGAGAGAAGTCTGTTGCATAATAATCTTTATAAGCAGGCTAAAATGCTATCTGATTGTCCTTGTAATCGGAAGAATTGTCTGTAAGGCTATTCTTGAATGACTTAAATCAGGAGGTTGCCAGATAAGATCAACTGAGCTCTGAATTGCTCCACCAGAAGTGGCCAAATCAATGGGGGTGGCTTATGGGAGCAGCCTGCTGGGTGGTTCTTAATTGTATGCACATCAGGTGCTTACAGTTAAAAATAACTTGCTGAAGGCTGACTGGAGTATGAGTATCACATGTGTAGCAACCCTTTTTATGGCTTTCCTTGTGAGGAATGCTAAGCTTTATTTTGTTGCAACGCTTTCTCTTCTCTGCTTGAGGTTGCCTTGGCTTATTCTGAAGCCCTGAGAAAGACCTCCATCAGTAGATGGTGTGTGCAGGATTGGATTCATACTTGATGTTAAGTAGTCTGACTCCACTGGCTTAAATCTTTGGGGGTTATTTCTTCTGAAGGGAGTGTATGTGAGTAGAACAGGGCAATTATTCTGTCTCACAGAAATGCAGATTATTTGTCTTACTGAGCTTTAGATTTTAAAGGATCCTTAAAAAAAAAAAAAGAAAAAAAAAGGTGTAGCCAACTCTTTAGACTGCTTTAAAATTAGGTGGTTGTCAGATTTGGCAGCTTCTGTTCTGCACATCTTTCATGCTTTGTCCTTTGAACTCATTACTGCACTGTCCTAGCTCTCTGCTTTGGATGTATTTTAAATCCTATCTGTGCCGTCAAGTTTTTGCTCATTTGCCAAATCTAGCAAATGTCATTCCGCCATTTCGCTTTGCTGGGCGACTCTTTTTTTATTATTTTCCATGAAAAGTAGGGCTGCCTATAGAAACTTCTGTTTGGTGGGTAAGATGTGCTCATGGGCAGGCTGAGGGTAGCGAGGAAACAAAACAACTTCTTCCAGGCTGTGCAGAAGAGGGGCACAGACCTGGATAGCCTGCACTGTGTGAAAACACTGCTCTTACTGGTTGCCTCTGACTGAAGGGTACTGGGCCAAGCACAGTGTTCCACCTTTGCTGATGCGTGCCTAAGTTCCAAGTAACATAATTTCTCAGTTTCACTTCTTGACTCCAGAAAAGAACAAGAATTTTGAGCGTCTTTCTGGTCCTTACTGTTCAAGGTAGAATGGTATTGGAAACTTCTGGAATCAACTGAATGAGAGGTTAGCTTTAGTTTGAGGCAGGGAAGCAGTAATGGTAAGATCTGTGTTCAAGGAGCAGTGGGGGTCCCTGCCACATCTTTTTCATTAGAGTGTCTAATCCATCTCTCTTAGGAGGTTCACAGAAGACATAATCAGATTGTCTAGTCTGGTCCCCTTGGTGTCACAGGTCACTGAATTTCGTGCTCAGTGCTTTGTACTAAGTCTTATCCTGACATTCTCAAGCATTGACAGCATCCAGGGGTCACAGAGCTGTGGCAGTGGAGACAAGACCATGGAATACTTTCCTCTTGAGTGGTTCTGGCTTCTGCAGTGCCTTAATTCATGTATAAAATTTGACCCCAGTTTCATTGCAGTACTTAAATGTGCAACTCCATCAATCCCAACAGTAGCTATTCTTCTAAATATGTTCTGACATCCAGGTTTTAGTGTACGCAGCTGGAGTTTTAGCTTACAAAGTGTGACAATTGCATGGATGTTTTTTGCAATTGCAGTACATGGTGGTGAAGTGAGCTGTAAAATGAGCCTGAAGATGCAAATCGTAATCTGAAGAGAAGTGCAAGCAATTTCTTGTTCTTATTCCAAACAGGCTTTTCTTCTATCAAAGCATTTAGAAAAGTGTCCAGTATTTAAGTCCGTTCTTGTACAGCTAAAATCTTTGCAGGAAAAATAATCTGAAATGTATTTTCAACAGCAGGAAGGAGGAGGGAAATTGAAACCAGTAGCGTTAAAAGAGCTGGATCTGCTGGCGATGGATTTTTTAATGTGAGAAGGCAACTTGGCAGTTCTTTGCAGCTTTCACTTGTTTGAAAGAATAGTGCTGCAAAAAAGGAAGAACCCATACCTCTTAGAGGCATAGAGGGGATGATGTTTTGGGCTATGTTCCTGTATTACAGATCTAGCTAATGAAATGTGAGGGGGAAGCTGAGAAACTCAATGCTGTAGAAACTGTCAGATGTTGTAGAAGTGCATCACATCACTGGGTCATGAGTTATAGTAGACAATTTCAGGTTGTGATTATTTTGTTCTATGAAAAATAAGGGGATAATGTAAACTCTTGGAAGGAAGATCCTGCAGTGGTCAAGGAGAATCATCCCTACAAACAGCAATCTTTGGCAGAACGGAGTGCTTTGTTCCTCAAATATACTTCAGTATGGATTTTTCAGATTCGTTTTCCTGCTGGTCTAAGCCTAGGCAACTTATTTTTACACTGGTACAACTGGATGAAGGCCTGAAAGTGGATGCAGTTTGAGGTGATTTGGACGGATCTATTTTTGTTAGGTTGCCTGTCTGGTTCTGTCCAAGGATCCATCCAACCCAGACTTCTGTTTCTCCACTGAACCCACTTAAAATTTTTGCATCCACAGTGTCTATTTGCAAGAAGTTCCATGGATCGGCTGCATGCTTGAACATTCACCTTGTTTTGGTATTTTAAGTTGAATCCCCATCACTCGGTTCCCCCACCTCTTGCACTGGGAAGCTTTGTTTGATGGCCCTCATCTCCTGCACGAAGAGAGTGAGCAATTGATTTCTCTGCTCTCTGAACCATTTCCTTTTCTACCTGGAAATTTGTTTGTTTTGTATTTGTACAAATTTCTATGCAAGCAGAGAGCAAGTGCAGCATTTGATTCGGTTTTAAGATGCATAAAGCACTCTGCTTACCTGTTGGCAACCTGATTTAAATCTGCTCCTTGCCACCCTACTACCACTGGCCACCCAAGAACTTGTGTTATCATTTGGATGGCTTTTGGTTCAGAGTACTCAGAGACGGCTGAGATGCTGTATGCTACTGCAGGCAAGTGATGTATATTTTTGATAAAGGTGCTGGATGTCTTATTTTAGAATGTGATATGCCTGGAAAAGTCAGATTGCTGGGTCAAAACTTGCTGGCTCTCAGGGAGTTCTGCAAAAGTATCAAAATCACTTTATAAGGCACTGTCTTTTTCATTAGTTCCTTTATTGTTGCCGAGGAGAGGTCAAGAGCTCATTCCAAGTGCACATGCAAAGCGCTGGGTCACTGCAGCATGCACACTTGCAGCCTGGGCTGTGTTTGAGCTGCACAAATCTAAGATCCATCAGAGGTACACGTGCTGCAGAGCTCCTGTCTGACAGACCTGGAGCTTTGGTGATCCTTCTGCTGCAACGCACCAGAAGTCAAGCTTCTCATCAGGCAGAAATGCTAAAGATAGCAAGCTCCACACTCTGACTCAGTGAACAGAAGACAGGACTTGTGAAACTCAACCATATGGCAGAAAACTAACTGAAGTGCATCGGTCCCAGCTTTCAGTTTGCAAATGAGGGAAAGCTTCTTACCAGCTGGGTGTGGAAATATGTGAAATCACATACCCTGTAGGTAACTCAGATCAGGGGGATGTACAAGCTTAGTTACTGTATTGTACAAATACCAGAACTAGTCTTAAATTGCATCACATTACCTAGATTAATTTTTATTGCTATTAATCAGAGTCAGTCCCTCTGTTCAACTGTTCATTAATTCTGCAGTATTAATATTTTGTGTGAGTTTCAGTTGATTCTTGCACCATTTATTTGAAGTAGTGAGAAACCTTAAGATGTCTTGAGGCAATAAAAATTAGAGGGAAGTTAGTTCTGGCAGGTATTGATACTTGCAAGATAGGAAGTGAGAGGGGACAAAAGCATTCTTCTGAGTCTAATATTCAGTTTTGTCTTGTTCAGAAAAAGTGATGTGAAGTTATAACTCTCATGTGCAGTTAAATTAGATAAAGTATATTTATTTGGTAAGAGAATAACAGGAATATGAGGTATCTGAGATCAACCAAATCTTCTCCCACTGATTTTTTTTTTTGTTTGTTTTTCCCATCCAAAGACAGAGACTGTTTATTTGTTCTTTTGGACTTTATTAGCGCTGTATCTCCATCAGTCTTCTGTATGTTTATGCAGCTTTTTGTTGGGCACAATTGAAAGTTGGTGTATTTCCAGTTGTGAAAACAAAAAGTTCTAAGGACATCTAATCCCCAATTGGAGACTAAGTTTGATAGGCTCCGTTTACTCTTCTGCTGAATCCTGTGATGATATTGACAACACAATGGAAAAAATAATCCAATAAAGCCTCCACAGCATGGGTTGCTGTAAAAGTAATGCCTCTTGTTTATTTCCATGGAAACTACAACACCTACAAAGAGCACAATAGCACTTTGTGATAGAGAATATTCTCATCTACAAAACACTTTTTTTCAATGTAGTTACCACCATTGTCTATGAATTTTTGCCAGTGATGAACAAGAGCTGCATGCCATGCTCCTAAACATCTGTAGGAGTGGAGGTGACTGCTGTCACCACTGCTGAAAACGCACCACCCACCCCTTACTGTGTTTGCATCCTCTCTTTGGTCTCCATCAATATTCAGCAAGTGTTGATGAATGTCACTGGGAGCAGTTTTTCCTCATGGAGGATTTCAGTGACACACCTTTGCTCCATACACACTTCCATGTCAGGCACCATTCTGTCAGACTGCCCCTCTGCTGCCATCTGTCACGTGGCACCAAAATGTAATGGGATATTGGTGGGAAGGTTCAACCTCTGCTGCCATACCACCACCATCCACCTCTAACGTTGTGGGCCAACATCAAGTAGGAGGCATTACTTTTGGAGCAGCCTGTATATTTGCTATGCTGGAAAAGTCAGTGCAAGAGCTATTGTGGGGATATATCCCACAAATCCACATCATTTAGCAGGATTGAAATTCACACCCAAATTTGCTACTATTCTGTTTACCAATGATGCATTTCTACAGCCTAATGAGAATGGCTTCTTGCTATTGACTGATAGAAAGTAACAGGAACATGCCATAGTCTGCCTTTATCTACCTGAAAGAGACAATTTTATGATGTGAAGGCAATTTTACATCCAGAATAGATGGTGTCTGTATGTTTGTGCGGTGGTAGATCTGCAGAGGTTTAAGAACGCAGTTGACAAGCTGCTCCTTGGGCATTGCTGATGAGTCTCTGGGGGAGAACTGGGGACGGTGTCCAACCTACTGAGTAACATGCTGAGTCTCACAGGGAGCATCATCTGTTGCAAGTGCTGGGAGTGCACTCAGCACTGACACACTTGCAGCCGTTTAATAGCTTTTCATAGGTGCAAATAAGTACAGGAAATCAATACAGTGCTGAGCAGCCGCCCTGTTCTCTAGGAGTTTCTGTAAGTATTAATTCCTAGGGGCTTACCCAGGAAGAGGTCTCCCCAGACACAGGACTTCAGTTTTCCCTGACATAACCTGAAATAGTGCAGAACCTGATAAGAATCTTTTGAACAGAATGCTTGTTGCGAAGAATACAAGTTTCCCTTTGCTAGGCAGTACCATCAGCAGGGTTGTGTTCAACTAAATCACATTCACATGAGTTTTAGTTAGGCTGAGGCTTCTTATTGTTACATATTGCCTCCAAAAAGCAACAGTTCAAGAAGTACTGGTGAGCATAAGGTTACCAAACTCTTCCTCTCTGAGCTGTGGTGGTGTTCCTGCCTGCAGAAGGAAGGAATGTTTTCTCATAATGCAACAATCCTCACCTCCACCCTTCAGTAAAACAGTTGGAATCTCTAGAGTTAACGCATAGATGGTTGTTACTTCTGCTGATTCGTGACTGCCCCTATTTTTCTTGTACTGGGGTCTATTGAGCTGTTTCACTCCTCGTTTCTTGAGAAGGGCTTCTCTTGTTCAGTATATCCCGCCACGTACGCATGTTCAGAGCTTTGTTCCTGAAGCTACACAAGATGGCACAGGAAGGCACGTCATCAGAATGCAGAGCTGCTCAATTATGCACATTTATTTCTGGCAGGATGTTGTGTCTCATAGTTGCGGTGGACCTTTTGATTTCTTGAGCTGAAATAAATCAACTCTCTGCACTTTAACTATATTTAAATGCATTCAGATGTTATTCTGATTCCCACGGCTTAATTTAACGATCAGTTACAACATGGAGTTTTTTCCATTCATCCAAATACGGTTGTGTTTCCTTTGGATGATTAAGTAATGGTTTTTCAAAACCTGGCCGCTAGAGCTCTTCTGTACAGAATCTAAAACACTGCTCTTTTTTTGGCTCTTTTCAATACATAGTAAATGAAAGACCTCAAATATGTGCAGCCTACATTTCCTACTAATGCCATTCATGTTTCATTTGTTATTTGAAATCATTATTTATGTGATGGTTAGCATAATTCTTCCTGAGGTGGAAGAATTTATTTCCTCCTGAGAAACCCAGCTTTAAGATTCTCTTAAATGTTTCTTTTGGATAAGCTGCAGGTC
>PPHD01025373.1:0-11785 GCA_002909625.1 Bambusicola thoracicus
AAGTAAGTAAACAGTGTGTTTACTTCTATCAAAGCACAGCCCAAGAACTTCAGGGCTTGTTTTTTATCACAACTAGTTGGGGGGAAGAGGGGGAGGGGAAAAGCTATTTTAAGTAATGAATTTCCTCCTCATCTTAGGAATAAATATTGAACTCTGTATTGTACCCGGAAAAGAGCTGAGACAGTCTGGAAAGAAGAGCCTTTCTTCTTGCCACCTTTCTTGCCAGCACCAGCACTAGCCTCTGCAAAATGAAAAAATAAATGTAAGACATTTCATATTTTTGTTTTTGCCTTTTATGATACTTCTTCTACTTCGTAAATTGGTGAAAGTATGAGTTTCAAAGAGCTGACCTGCTTCTGCTCCACCATAGTTGGCAAACAGTAAGGCCAGAGTTTTCAGTGAAGATTTCTGGTACAGCCCAATGACAGTTTCATTCAGAGGGTCCTTGTTCTTCTCAAGCCAGCCAGTGATATTGTAGTCCACTGTGCCAGCATAGTGTATTAAGGAGAAGTGGGCCTCAACCTTTCCTTTGGTAGGCTTGGGCTTCTGGAAGTTACTGGACTTGCCCAGATGCTGGTCATAGAGCTTGTTCTTGAAAGAGGTGTCAGTTGCCTTGGGGAACATGCACTCCTCTTCCAGGATGGAGAAGATGCCCATGGGCTGGGAGAAATACACAGGAGAGACAATCAGCAATTCAGTTTTCAGGGCACTTGTGGTTTCTCAGTGACTTGGCAAGGTGGAACACATGCAAATTAAAATACGGAAAATTCCATTTAAACAAGAAAATACTTTTTTAATGTGAGGATGGTCAAGAGTTGAATCATTATCCAAGTTTATCATTTGAGATATTCAAAACAGAGGTTTGTGGTCCCCAGAAACCTGTTCTGGCTGACCCTTATTTGACCAAGGGGGTTAGATTAAGTGACCTCATAATCCTCTGCACTCTGAAATTCTGTGATTCTAATTTTTTATCATCTTGTCAGTCACTGAACACTGCATCATGTATATAATGTGAATGCTTTCTTATTCTAAGTCAAAGGATGTACATGTAAGTGCAACTGTTTGCTATCAATTATACATTTCCATCTGCTGAGTTTATTTTACAAAGATACAGCTGCATTGCTGTAGGAGCACAAGTCTGTTGGAGCTGAGAGGTGAAGTGGAAACTCAACTGGAAACTTATTCTAGCAGTTCTGAGAAAACATTTTGATTGAGAATTTAACAACCTTTTAGCACTTCAGAAGAGATCAGTACAAACCTGCTGCCATAAAGCTGTGTGACACAGCCTTATTGTCTCACTTGACAGATAAAATAAACTGAACAGCAATATATTTTTGAATAATGAGATCTAAATATTTGCTTATGAACATGGAAGATTCCTTTGAAAACTTGAGATCTAGTAATTATAAAATTCCTATGCTCATACCTTCTCAATGAGCTCAATGCAGGCAGCCAGG
Organism: Bambusicola thoracicus; assembly: GCA_002909625.1. Lineage (NCBI taxonomy): Eukaryota > Metazoa > Chordata > Aves > Galliformes > Phasianidae > Bambusicola > Bambusicola thoracicus. Next base: position 1,458 of record PPHD01025373.1, read on the forward strand.
TCCATCCCAAAGTCAATGAATGTCCATTCAATGCCTTCCTTCTTGTACTCCTCTTGCTCCAGCACAAACATGTGGTGGTTAAAAAACTGTTGCAGTTTCTCATTGGTGAAGTTGATGCATAGCTGCTCAAAGCTGTTGAACTGGAAATAAAATGATAAAGATTCATATTTGCAAGATGCAGTAGTAACTCCAAAACCCCATCCTGTAAAAATACAGAAAGCAGCTATATTGGTTTCATTGTGCCTGTGCATTTCTTCATTCAGGTTAAGTCTATGTAGCAAAATAGAAAAATGCTTAAAAATCATTGTTCATAACATTATTTTAATCCTTGATAAATCTGTGAAGGTAGAATATACTTCCTATGTCATCTGAGGCCATGCTACAGAAAAAAGGTTATGTGTATCATGATCTACGTGTCTTATGCTGTCTTTATGGTGATCATTTAAACCAAAGAATTTTTCTGTTTGAACCATTCTATGCTTTCAAGGGTCAAACCTACTTCATAGCAAAACAGAAAAAAAAAAGAAAAAAAAAGGCAGATAGAACCATAGAATCATAGAGTAGCTTGGGTAGGAAAGGACCTTAAAGATCATCAAATTCCAAATGATTACAATAAATTATGTGATGATAATATGGATAATATGTCTCCTTTATAAATACGTCTTAAAGTTGTCATAACACCCAGTTGTGACTTCCAAACCAGCTCTTACAAATCTCTGTTACTCACATCAAAGATCTCAAAGCCAGCGATGTCCAGGACACCAATGAAGTACTGCCTGGGCTGCTTGGTATCCAGCTGCTGGTTGATGCGAACAACCATCCACAAGAACATCCTCTCATAGACAGCCTTTGCCAGAGCACCTACAGCATTGTGCACCTAAAATGAAGGCAGATGTCTGCATTTACCACCCAGGGCAGACAAGAGTCAAAGAGACCTTAATTCAAAGCATGGTTTCAGCTTACTGCGTATCTTACCTGTTGTACAGTCTGACCCTTGGTCACATACTCATTCCCAACTTTGACTCGAGGGTAGCATAGTGCCTTGAGCATGTCAGCTGAATTCAGGCCCATCAGGTAGGCAGCCTTGTCAGCCACTAAATGGCAAAGAGAGATGAAAAAGAAGAATTCAGCATTACTAACATTCTGTATCTTGAAGCATTCTCTAAGCGCTGCAGTGCTGAGGTTTCTGTCCTTTGAAATCTGTTGACAGTCTCACAGAAAGAATCTTAGTGACATCAAAGCCATTATGTGTGTTGAGCTTTTTGAAAGAACTTATGTTTGAAGTTCCTTGAGGCATGCAAAATGTAAAGTTTTTTTGTTAAAATTTCTGGAACAAAACTGAAAGCTGAACATTTGTGGAATGCACGTAGCTCAGGAGTAAAACTCATTGGATTCTGTCCTTTCTCAGATGTGACTGTGGTACTTCTCACGTTCTGCCCAGTCCTTCGGCAAGAGGAGCCATCACTGGGAAAAGTGGAGATGCGGTTTCAAGATCCAACTCCAGCAGAGAGGAAACAAATGCACCTTTCACAGCAGAGTTTCCTGAGTACCTGACAGGTGAGGGAGAAAAGGAACATGGCCACCCATTTTGTTAGGGCTGAACCACTTTACTGTTTCATGAGGGTTGCAAGATATGTCCAACAGAAGTATGAGTTTTTGTACTGCGTACAGTACAGAAAAGACATCCACAGCTCCTGGCTTCCTGGCAGTGTACACAGGACAGTTTAAATTGTTAATTTGGGATACAATAGACAAATCCGGAGATTTTACATCTGAGAAACTGATATAATGGGTGGAGAAGTGACTGTTTCTGACTTACCGTTTTCCTTGGGATTCTAAAGCCCAACTTTGGCTAAGACCGAGTGGCTCAAAGGACCATTAGCTACTGAGTTTAACAGTACCTTCTGTGCCATCTGGCTCTGCCTGCTCCTCTCGCTGTTTCTGCTTGAACTTCAAATTTCCGTAGTGCATGACAGCCCCTGTCAGCTTGTAGATGGCAGTCTTTTCATCAGCACTGAAGCCCAGGATGTCAATGGCACTCTAGTAATAGATTCAGTATAGCAAAATATTTGTCTGAATATGATACATGACCTATAACAGTTGACCTGTTTTGTATGTTACTCACATCTGTAGCCATCAGCTCCTCCTTGTCATCAATGCTGGGGACAGTGATCTCACCTTGACTCACAAAAGGGTAGTCATATGGGTTGGTGGTGATCAGGAGCATTTCTGAAAACAAACGGATGTTCACGGATTAAATTTCATTCTTTTTATTAATTGTTAATTTTTATTAATTGTTGCTCTGCAATCTTCCTCCAAAAAGCTTAGTGATGTCTTCTACCTATTAGCTCTGGCTTCTTGTTGGAGGTGACCTGATAAAAGATGTGGTAGCTTCTTTCTGCCTTGAGCTGGAAAGTAACTCTGGACTTTTCCAGCAGATCTGTTAAGAAAGGAGAAAAGAGTTAGGTACAAGACAAGACACGGAGATGGGAATTTGGGAAGGAGTTTGAACAGGCCAGGAGTGTCTCTTACAAGTTTCAATGTCAGCAGAAGCCAGTTTGCCAGTGGCCCCAAAATGGATTCTGATGAATTTACCCTGTTGAGGAAACAGAGGACCATTTCAGCCTGGATGGCTTCTTTGGACAACTCCTCATTTGAGAATATCACTAGCCCCATCATTACTGAAAGGGGAGTAACAACTTACAAAGCGTGAGGAGTTGTCATTCCTCACAGTCTTGGCATTTCCAAAGGCCTCTAGCAATGGGTTGGCGCTGATGATTTGATCCTCAAGCGTTCCCTACGGGATAACAATTATAATAATTATTACTTTCCAAAATTCATGCTAGGAGCAGAATAAGCATTGTTTTAAGCCTGCATCTCTTAATGTACCTGCATTTTGCCAGACTGCTCCTCCTTCTTCTTCTCCCCGCTAGCTGCAATTGTTGCAAAGTACTGGATGACACGTTTCGTGTTCACAGTCTTCCCTGCACCGGATTCTCCACTGTCGAACCAAACAGAGAAGCAGAGAGCGTGAGGTCAGGGAGAAGGTCCCCTGGCACAGGGCAGCCCTGCAGGGACCCAGTCAGAGAGCGTACTTACGTGATCAGGATCGACTGATTCTCGCGGTCTGTGAAAAGATAGAGATAAGAAGGCTTTTCCTACTGCTCATGAATAACTACAAACATAAGATCCATGAGACAAATATGAACTGAAATCTGCAAGGGAGTACAGGGATGAAAGACAGCGAAAACCCTCAGGAATTCCAGTTTTAGCCATTGTCCTGAGTAGCACTGAGCTTACTTAAAGTGTAAATTGGAACTTCTTCAGAAAGTCCAAGTCTTAATTCCCAGAAGCAAGTAATGGATTTCCTTCCATGTCCCAAAAGTGGTAAGTATAAGCTCAAATGGAAGCACACAACTGTCAGAAGAACGTGGTCCTCACACAAACTGTGTATCTTCTTTCCCTTCACACAGTTCTCATACAGGAATCTGATCAAGCTGCCTACCTCTGTTCAAAGTAAAAGACTGTATGGAATGATAATGTGTTGAATTCAATCATTACAAGAGAGTAAATTATGAGTCCAGTGTTATTTCTGCAGTGAGAGAGTGTAGCATTTGATATGATATGCTAGAAATAATACACAGTGCTGAATGTCTGTGTGCTTCTGGTACAGTCTGCTTGAAATTAGTTCCTCCTTAACTTGATCAATTTCTGTCACACAGCTCCACGATGTTTGTAACTGGCTTTTCACATACTCCAGTAAGAGCAACAGGGCTTTTCAGTTCCGATTGCTTTGAAGGAGATCAGGCACTCACCAGTCAGCATGAACTGATAGGCGTTATCAGAGATGGAGAAGATGTGTGGAGGGGCCTCCTGGCGCTTTTTGCCTCGGTAGGCCAACACCACCTCTGGGTTGTACACCGGCAGCCACTTGTAGGGGTTGACAGTGACACAGAAGAGGCCTGAGTAGGTCTGCGAGGAAGGGACACAGCACATTGGCTTCCACTCAGCCCGGCACAGCAGTCCTCCTCAGCTATGCTACCCAAGCAAGAGAGCTGCTGGTACTTACGTAGATCATCCAGGCTGCATAACGCTCTTTGAGGTTGTACAGCACAGCGGGTTCGTGGAGGTGGGTCATCATGGCCATGTCCTCAATTTTATCATACTTGGGAGGGTTCATGGAGAAGATCTGATCTTCCTTCACAGTCAGAGTCTGTCAAGGAAATGAAAGATCTGTCTATGTCAGCTAAAAGCTCAGAGTGGAGATTAAATGCTGATCTGAAGCTTGCTTTTATCTCACCTCTCCACCTTCAGTCTTGACAGTGACCTTCCCTGTTTCCCTGCTTTGGATTGTCCCTTTCACAAAGGATTCCTTTGGATGGGCCACAAAGACTGATGACTTGGCATCAAAAGGCTTGTTCTGGGCCTCGATTCTTTCCTTCTCTGACTTTCGGAGGTAGGGAGCTGCCTCCCCAAAGACAGCCATCTCAGCATCTGAAGAAGCCATGGCTGCTCTTCACTGAGGACACCTCAGCAGAATACTCTAACAGGGAGAAGTAACATGGCACAGATCATTTAGATATATTCTGTAAGACTGGGAGACTGACTGTGACTTGGTTTTTCTTCAACCTGTACTATATGGAGCAGCTAACGTGTCCTACTGGAGGATTTGATTGACTTAGGAAACAAAAGGTCATAACTGATGCAGTCTAGGTGTTCAGACTTCTAGAAGAGCAACATCTGACCACCTTTCACAATTGTAGGCTTGGGGCTTTAAGAACATCGTGTCTGTAAGATGAGTGAAGTAGCTGAGCAAGATTTATTTTAAGACATCATTACTAGCAGTTGAAATAAAGGTGGAGCATTTTGTTTAAAGATGGAAAAACATGTAGTATAAAAGAACTACAATCTTGAAAAACATTGGATCTCTGGAACATTTACTTATTAACTATAACTGTAACAGGAAGGCAGTGGAAATTAATGAATTTTGCTACTGAAGTTGCCAGCAGAAAGAAAAGGGCAGGATCTGTGACCTTTTAATACTCTGCTGTAATTTAATTTGTTTATACATTTGTCATTCATATATCCATATGCCATTCATATATCCATTTAATAATATCCAAATAGTCTTATCTTCAAAGTTCTGGCTTGTATAAAACAGAATTCATGTGCTGAAATTGGAATTGCCATGGCTACATGAAGCTCACAAATAAATACTTACTGAAAAGATCCAGAAACAGGTGAGTTCTCAAAACTTTAATAAAATAAGAGTGCTTCTTCAGATGCTTTTCTAAACACATGGATAGCTAGATTTATCCAGCTGCACTTAAAAATTCTCTAGCTACATTAGTGAAATTTATTCCCTCTGTTCATCAGCTAAGGTTTTGTTTTGTTTTTGGTCTGGATTAAATAAATGGATATCTGAAAGAGCTTTGACATTTTACAAAGGTGGTAATAAGGTCTGTATTCTCAGATGATTTATTGATAACGTTTTGAGGAAGAATATACAATTTTGCACTTTTTCCTTCTTTGTTCATCTTGGTCCAGATCTACTGATGCAGTGATGTGAAGCCAGCACACCTCACTCCCCGTTTGGTCAGTTAAGCAGAAACGAAGAGCATTCCAATGGGAATTTCCTGGTCTGCCATTGGAGGCAGGGAGATACAAACAGCCATTTGAAAACCTTGCCAGCCATCAGCACCCCACCACCTGCCTACTGTAATCACACCGGCTTTGAATGCAGGGTGAAAAAGGTAATTGTTCATACAGAAATCCCACCCAAAAGCATGAATAAATCAGGTTCTTACCTCTTGTGACACCAGATGGGTGGCTTGCAGCCTGGCAGCTGGTCAGTGCTGCAAAACAGAAATGGCAAGTCCCTACTTGCAGCTGCACAGAATTCCAGAGTGAAAATGTGCAGGTGTCTTGAAAGCAGATTTAAAACTCGAGCTGAGGAATTGAGCCTCCTCTTGGAAATGAGCACTGGAGGCAGAGGAATGCTGTAGCACAGAAAGACTCCTGCACGGCTGCAGATCCCATCCACTTACCTTGAAGCTTTCTGTGGAGACAGGGCAGTCTTGCTGCGGGGACATTTTATACGATCTCATCTGCAGATGCTACAGATGCCTACTCTTTCTTCGGTCAAAAAATTTTTGGCAAGCCTTCTTTGGTAAAGCATTGTCTGGCAAACTGAACTAAGGGCATAATTGTCATTTGACATGACTAGATATAATTAGAAAATTTTGATGTCTTACCGACTATATGAATACATCTCCTATAAACAATTTGACAAGGGTGTTAAGGAGGGAATCTGGACTAGTCAAGGCACTTAGAGAACTTGGATGCAGGACTTATGGATTCTATTGCTGGCTTTCCCACCGACTCACTGTATGACCCAGGGTGGATCGCTTGGTATGTGTGTGCTGCAGCTACCCCAGCTGTACAATAGATAGAACAGGATGTTGAAAGAGAAATTAGCAGTTGTGATGGTAAAATCCTGAAAGCAAAAATGTGGACATACAACACAAGTGTTACAAGTACAGCAGGCAAAAGTTGCAGTAAATGAGAAATTGGGTTCTAGCTGGATTTTTAAGCTGATGCCTTTGAGAGAAATGTGAGGCAACTTCAGAGATATCAGAAAGAGTACACACGCAGAGGCATGTACATTTGTTGTTGTGACCTTGTGCACCAATGAGTGCTGTAAGAGAGGTTATAACCTCCTGAGACTTCTGATTTGCAGGTCAGTGCCAGTGAGCAAGAGATGCTCCATTTTTCTGTGGAAAACCTTTTATCTTATCCAGGTTTCTCCATGCCCAAGGAAAGATAACTTATCTAGAAATGACCCCCACAGCTTTTTCCCTACCTACAATTCACAGAAAAATCCCTCTAGTCAGTCATAGCTCTAGAAATAACTAGACATCCCAGATTCTCTGTGCCTGATACATCCCTCACATCTCATCAAAGATATCTTGCACACGTTCGCACAGTCCAAAAAACACAGTGTTACATATACCAGAGCACTAGGGCTGGCAAACATGCCAGTACAGTGCTGATAGCATGGGAAAGATGGATTTGCTGGTAGTTCTGAAGAGTGAACAATATAGGAAATGGCAGTTGTCATGTGAGCTGCTTTAAAAACTGTCAAATTTCAGCATGTTATTTTCCTGGTCATTAACAGAAGTCAGTAGTTAACACAGGGACAAGGTAAGAAAAATGATTTGTGAGAATGGGTGTAAAAGACAGCACCAGGCACTGACTTGTGCATAAAGAACTTTGCTGAGGAGGGCTCTGGCACTGCAGCACCCAAATTCTGGGTGTCTGGGCCTCAACCTGGAGCTCAAACCCATCCAAATCAGGATGATGAGTGCCACGTGGTGCCCTGCATCCCAGTGGTTACAGGTCTGGCCAAGGAGGGGACAAGAGAGCCTTGGCAGCTCCAAGCACAGGGTTCAAAAGACCATGAACAAAGAGCAAGGCCTGGGAGGAGTAGAGATGGGTGAGGCCTCTCCAGGATGGGAGAGCTCCACCTCCTCAGGTGGAGGAGGGAGCTTCAGTCTCCCACTTCCTGAGAAGCCGCAGCATCTGCACTGTCCAGGTAGCATCCCTTGGCAGCTGCAGGTGAAGCAGTAAGTACCTGCAGCTGCTTTCCCGTTGGGCCTTGTTCTCAGCAGCCAAGTGTCCTAGGCCAGATGCCTGACTCTGGGGACTGAAAGTCTTGAATTTCCAGTTGCCAGTGACAAAGCCAGTCTTCTCAGTAGAGTTCTTCTTGTTTGCTTTTTTTTTTTTTTTCCCTGTTGAATTTCCCAAGCAGTGGACCTAGCTGTATAATAGGCAGGAGAGAAGCCCATCACCAGGCAGCTCTAGGCATGCAGTCAGCCATGGACAAGCCTAGTCTGAAAAGGAAGTGGTTAGCAAATGTATGTCTCTTCAGTGTTGGCAATCACTCAGCAGTGCTTTGGGGATTTAACATTGTGTCCCTAGGTCCTTATAAGCCAGTTTTAGAAACCTAATGCCTTTTCAGAAAGGTCTAAATCTCAGAAAAACATTGTGACTAGGGCAAGGAAATGAAGGAGAGGCTAGATGGCTGTTAAGCATCCACAAGGATGGAGATTTTACAACCTCTCTGAGAAACGTGCTCCATTGCTGATTCAGCCTCAGAGTAAAAAAGTTTTTCCTGAAGACCACATGCAGCCTCCCACATTTTCTGTGTGCCCATTTCCTCTTGTCCTCAGTTGGCCACCACTGAAAAAAGCCTGGTTCTGTCTTCTCTTCTACTGTCTTCATTCATGTATTTATTCACTGATGAGATCTTTTCTGAATCTTTTCATTTCCAGGATGAACAGTCTAGTTCTCTCAGCCTTTCCTCATATCGGAGATGCTCCAGTCCTTTAATTGTCTTCAAGACACTTTGTTGGACTCTCAAATACATCAGTGTAGTCTCCTGTAGTAGAGAGCCCAGAAATAGATGCAGTATTCCAGGTGTAGACTGAAAAGTGCTCAGCAGAGGGGAAGGATTACCTCCTCTGACCTGTTATGGCACATCTTCTAATAAAGACCAAGTTACCATTCACTTTCTTTATAGAAAGAACATGCTGCTGGCTCAAATTCAACCTGGTGTCCACCAGGAACCTCATGTCCATATTTAATAGTTGCTTTCCATTTCATGGCTGATTGGCTTCCAACATGTTTTGGTTCCTGGGTAGTTGTTCCTCCCCAGCTGGGGGACTTTTCCCTTCCTCAGCACTATTGGACGCAGTATTCAGTCCTGGATTTTGATAAAGTAGTATTCATTGGTGCACACACAGACACAGTATAGAAAATTCTTTATGTTAAGTGGGTCTTAGCAACTGCAGAATTGAGAAGCCTTCAGGACTCCTCTGAGACTGAGGTAGAACTGAATATGAAGAGGGAAATGAACATTCATGTAGACATCCATTCTCAAAGACAAGGAAACACATATTTGAATGACTGTCTGTTTGCACATTTATACTAAAATATATGCAAGCAATATCCCCTCATTGAATTTTTATTCATGTAATTATGGGTCTTCTAAGGAAGCTATACACAGTTTTACCTTACACAAAAGGATGTAGTCACATCTTTTCTGATCTGAAGATAACAGGAATGAAGTTGCTTTTTGGTGAATATTTTGGTTTGCATTCTGTCTGATTACTCCAAGTGAGTCAACAAAGATGGACTCCCTGTAACTCTTCAACTTTACCGCCAACTTGTTAGTTTTTATGTGAAGTTTGCTGCAGTTTTCAGTATTTTACTATTTCTTAGACAGTCCTAATCATCTGCAGGACTTGTTTCTGTGCAGATGGAATCACAGGATTATTTTAACATTCACTTAGTTAAGGGAAAAAGCAGCCGATGAAAAGAAGAGCGTAATTTATTGAGAGAAGCCAAGTCGAACACTTTCCCCTGTCCTGTCAAGGAGAAACCTTCCAGGAGGGAATGAGTAAAGTACAAATTTAATGCCTTTATTGGTGTGAGGAGAAAATGTTAAGTAGGAGAATGATTATCCTGCATTACTGCTTCTTCTGTGAGTCCTTGACAAGTCCTGCTCACAGTGTAATTGTGACACAGGATGGAGTCTCTAATGGCTCTCTCACATGTTAATCAATATTGCTAATTGAGTTAGCCAGGTCATGTGTAGACTTTCAGATATATCTAAAGGCCTCCTCTGACATTAAAACAAAGCAATGGAAATCCTCAGGCACCTTGATATTCTCCTAATAAACAGGTCCTATATAGAAACAGCATGAGATTCCTGTAGAGTGAATATAATGGCCAAGGAGGCAAGAATACATAGACTGGTAACAAGACCAAACTGTCTGCCATCTCCTTCAGGAATTCAGCCTTTATCATCTCAAATGCTGCGCTACGCAGTTCATTGACACTAGTATCTGATTGATCCTTGGAGGAAAGTCCAGACGGTAGGACTACCAGCCAATAAGATCTCATTTTAATAGTGGTTCTGGCTCACTGGGACTGAAGTTGTTCTGCATATAGGGCCATAATAGCCTGAAGGTTGAGGGGTAGAAGCTCAAAGCCCTATTCAGAAGAGGGACTAGTAATTATTATTAACTCAGAATTAGAAATCTGGCAGCTTTCCTACCACCAGAAGGAATCACCATGTTTTTTGACACATACAAATAAAATGGTAGCTGTAGAACTATTCAAATGAAATGTGAAGAAGCAGCTTCCCTCTACCCAAAGTCAACAAGGAAAAGGCTTTCTACCAATCTATTCTGATTGCTCCAAAACTGCAGACCTTGGGTTGTGCCAGACTAGGTATAGAATCATAGAATCATAGAATTGCTAAG
>PPHD01025374.1:0-11785 GCA_002909625.1 Bambusicola thoracicus
TTAAGTAGGGCAAATCTGTGTAGGAGAGTTAGATTGATTCTGAGAGTGTTCTGAGGAGTACTATTAGCCTCCATGGAAACTATAGATCAGGTAAGTCTCTGCAAACTTGTAAAAAACTTCTTGAGCAGCCTATATATCTGGGTGTTAAAAGCTATCAGAATAGTAGAGATCCTAGAATAGCTCCCCAGTTTCCAAAACGCTCTCCAGTCAGTGTCTGTTGGGTTTGCTGACAGACACAGCAGCATTTATGGTGAACTCATACCCTTAGGCAGTGAGACACAATCCTCTACTGTGCTCATAGTGAAATCACAACGGAGGCAGTGTAGAAACACCTTATCTTCTGAGTCTGAAACTCGCAAAATATACCCTTGAGCCCCAGTCTCTTTCCTCTGCCTTTTGGAACAGACACAAAACACCAGACAAGAAAACAGGCTTAACGTCACTATTGAACCACGAGATTTATCACCCAGTCGTATCCAAGGACCAAAGGCATTTCGAGCACTGAGAGGCCACTAGGGTTAGCTGTGAATGAAGGATGTAAGATTGGATATACTTATGATATAGATTTGATAAAGAGATACATGTAGTGACTGGGGCTGCCATACTGTATTCCATGGCGTTTTCAGAATTAGAAACAAATCAACCAAGTCAGTCATTACCATGAATCTGCTGAAGAACCAGCTACAATTAGCAGAAAGTCTGGATTTATTTCACTATAAAAAGAGCTAGGTATGGATTTTAAAATGGTTGTTACCACTTCAGTTACTTTCTGCTCATTGTTCACCTCTAAATAGCAGTGTGCATCTCTCTGTTAGAGAGCAACACTACCACTTCAAATTATTTCAACATCTTTCACATATTCCTCCACAAGAAATGCAGATAAATAAACTAGTGCTCATGTTTGTATTCCTATTAATGATCAACAGAACAATGAAAAAAAAAATTAACAAGAAAGCTGAGTCTTAATAACTTGTGCATTCAAACTCCCTCCTAGATTTCTGTGTGAAGTAATACAAACCGCACTGAGTTCTTTGGCTGTTGGAGTAGAAGTAAATACCATTCACAGCTGAGCTCCTAACCACCTCAGACAGAGGAGCCAGTGAAGATGGCAAGACTACAGTGAAATATCAGAACTATTATAGCTCTGTTTTTCTCCTGCTCCTGTGGTGAAAGGATATGTTCATAAACTGGAACTGAACATTGGCAGCCCCAAAATTTCTGCCCAGCACGCTAACCATTTTGCTGCATTTTCTATATCCTGTGATGGCAGAGATTTCTATCACCTATATTTGTCAGAAAGTTTGATCTTCTGCAGAAAGGGAAAACATAAGGTATACTTCAGTGGGGATTTAGTTTATTTCATGTCATAAAATCCTGTGTTTGTCTGGCTATGGTGGCTGAGGGCATCATCCTTGAATCCTAGAATCAACAAGGTTGAAAAGGACCTGCAAGGTCATCCAGTCCAACCATCCACCTACCAGCAGTATTCCCCTACTAAGCCATATCCCTCAGTACAACATCTAAACATTTCTTGAACACCTCCAGGAATGGTGACTCCACCACCTCCCTGGGTAGGTTGTGCCAATGCCTGACCACTCCTTCAGAGAAGAAAGTTTTCCTGATATCCAACCTGAACCTCCCCTGGCACAACTTGAGGCCATTACATCTCATCCTATCGTTGTTACCTGGCAGAACAGGCTGACCCCCACTTCTCTACAAACCTCCCTTCAGGCAGTTGGAGAGACTGATAAGGTCTCCCCTGAACCTGCTCTTCTGCAGACTATACAATCCCAGTTCCTTCAGCCACTCCCCATAAGACTTGTGCTCCAGACTCTTTTAGCTTCTCTGCCCTTCTCTGAACACACTCCAGGGCCTTTATGTCCTTCTTGTAATGAGGGGCCCAAAGGTGAATGCAATACTCCAGGTATGGGCTCACCAGGGCTGTACACAGAGGGACAATCACTTCCCTGCTCCTGCTGGCTGTGCTATTTCTGATACAAGCCAGGATGCCATTGACTTTCTTGTCCACCTGGGCACACTGCTAGCTCACGTTTAGCTGAGTGTTGACCAACAACCCCAGGTCCATTTCTTACACACAGTCTCCCAACCTCTCTGCCCCAAGCCTGTAGCATTGCCTGGGGTTGTCGTGGCCAAAGTGACACCTGACACCTGACCTGACACCTGACCTGACACCTGGCCTTGTTGAACTTCATCCCATTGGCCTCAGCCCAGCGATCCAGCCTTTTCAGATCCCACTGTGGGGCCCTTCTACCGCCAGACAGATCAGCACATCCTTCAAATTTGTTGTCATTTCATGTTATAGAATGTGCTTAGGAAAAGGAGCTTTGTTAAAGCATACTATTTCAGCAGATTACACACAGCAGTCTACGACTATTACAGATGTTCTACCTAGTGTGCGAGAAGCATCAGTGGAGCAAAACCCAAACTGAGCTGCACTGAAAAAAATATCTTGTCACCCAGCATCAGTCACTGTAAGAGATATAAGTTCCTTCAAGTCCTGTTACACACCTGGGAGATGTGAAAAACGTTTGCTCTGTCTGATTTCTCAGGCAGAAATCATACTAGATATAAAGAACAGAGACTGTGGACAGAACTCTGGGGCTATTGAAGCTCTCAGTTTTCAGTATTAGAAAAAAATTCAGAGACAAAAGTTACTTTTTTTAAGAAATCAGAGAAATATTTGGTTGTATTTTCTTGATTTATTGAAGAATTCCTAAACCCCAGAGATTTATAGGATTTGGTGCTGCTGGAATGCAGAGGATTTTTCCCCTTATTTTTTGCTTTAATATAAAAAAGCAAAGCTACAATTCAAGCTAAAACTGTGAGTAAAAAAGAAGTCCCCTTTAAGTAAAAGATCTTCTTACTAGTAACATCATAAGCCTGTTTGTTCTGAATGAGTTTATTAGTTTATTTTGTAGGGTCTTTCAGGAAAAAAAGAAAGAAAAAAAAAGAATCAGGACCTAAATTTCTAATGTAAAAATAAAACCTAAAGGGGAAAATCCACCTGTTTATTCTTTGAGGAAAAATATACAAAAGCAGACATCTCCCCTTTTTCAAATCCTCTTTGAAATAACCCAATGCATTCAAGTGATTTAACGAACAAACATACTCAGTTACCTCTTTGAAGGAACATGTAAAACACAGAGTTAGTCATAAGGTGGGGTTATGAAGGCACTTTGTGCTTACAGTGCTGTTGCCTTTGTTACTTCACGGACTCCTAACCAGCTTTGACTTTTCATTGACTTTCTCACCTTTAATTTAAGACTGCATTGACTTTTCCTGTCACCTTAATCCATTTCCAGCATCAAATTGCTGCACAGCTAGCTATAATGTTACGCAGTATTGACTATATTTTTTCCTCCCAATAATGTTTTGCTATATAAATTGAAAAAAAAAATCAAAGAAAATTCCTAGTGTTTTGCTGCTTTTTAATAGCTAATATTTCCACTGTTTTATAAGTGTTTTCTTCAGTGTTTAAGTATTCACTTAACTCAAATCAGTATTTTGGTGGAAGCTGTAAATGAGATGCTGTGCAGTGGCTGTGCAGATTATTTTATCCCCAGGGTTCTCTATAAATGGCAACTGCATGATGGGGAATCCTTATAAAGTCTCAGAGGTTGTTTTCCAAGGAGCTGAAATCTCATTCTCTGGCTGAATCCCAAGTGGTTTCCAAGTAAGCTCACCATGAAAGGAAGAGGGTAACAAGAGACAGTGAAAGAGATAGCTGCCTCAGTTCTGGGACAACTAGATAGATCTCTAACAGGGAAAAGCAACATTCCATAGGATTTTGGGTTCAAACAAGACCTTATAGTCCATAAACAGAAGGTGACTGCCCAAATCACTTCCACTAATGGCCAGCTACAGATAAGCTCCTGAGCAATGCAGTGGCTCAGGGGAAGTGAGAAATGTGCCATGGATAAGGTTTGCACTGACAGTATCTGGAAAGCAAGGACTGATGTTCTCTGGTTCCTTGCCCTAAAGTGGTGGCAATATGCCCTCCCCCTGTAGCTCTCTGTTGCAGGAAACATGGATTTTAACACAAAGAACAGCTGGGGGTCACCTCAATTACAGTAACCTAGGTCTGATTAAAAGACATTTCTATGTTACAGAAGAATTGAAATTATGTAACTGAAAAGAAACAGAATAATATATATACAGTATTCTTCAGGCAAAGACAGCATGGAATAGCACAGTGTTAGCTGAGACTTAAAATACACTGGGGAAATTTAAAAGTTTCTTGAAAAAATCCACAAGGAAAGATAAAATCTTTTTTTCCCCCTCACCCTTGGGATTTAAGCTTAAATTTATTGTTCCATGGCAGGGTATCTCCTCTATCCATTTAGTGAATCATAAAATGAAAAATTCATTGTTCTTGTTTCTAGTCAAAAAGTGACTCATACTTGCAGACGAGGCTCAGAATGTTTGCATGGTTGAGTAGGTCTGCAGGATTTTTTTATTTTTTAGAAAAGGGAAGGGACGTGATAAAAATAAGAAGTTTTATATTTTGTATGGTTGAAAGCTCTGTTCACTCCTCTCTGCCTCCTTGACTGTGTTGCCATCATCCAGGCTGTCTCCTTTGCTTGGACACTACAGGAGTGATGTACTGCAGGGCAAAGGGAAAGCAAATCTCTTCTCCCACAGTACTGCCAAGGAAACTTATAGAATCATAGAATCGTTTCATTTGGATGAGATCATTAAAGGCCATCTAGTCTAACTCCCCTGCAATAAACAGGGACACCCACAGCTCCATCGAGTTCCTCAGAGCCCTGTCCAGCCTCACCTTGGAGGTCTCCAGTGATGGGGTATCTACTTCTCTGGGCAACATGTTCCAGTGCCTCATCACTCTTACTGTAAAAAACCTTTTCCTTCTGTCCAATCCAAATCTCCCCTCTTTTAGTTCGAAACCATTCTCCCTTGTTCTGTCATGATAGACCCTGCTAAAGAGCCTGTTCCCTTCTTCCTTATTGCCTCTCTTTAGAAACAGGCTGCTATCAGGTCTCCCCAGAGCCTTCTCCTCTCCAGGCTGAACAGCCCGAGCTCTCTCAGACTGTCCTCACAGGGAGGTGTTCTGACATCCTCTGTTCCATGTTGGGTAGAACTTTCTGGGGGCTCAGGTTCTCATATGAACCTGAGCTGTGCCTGGTACAAACCCTACATGCTTCAAGAATACAAATTAATGGCATTAAACCACTGTTGAAGGGCCTTATTGACTCATGTCTTTTAAACAGTATTGAATCCTGTGTGGCTCTTAAACCTCTCTGTCACAGCTAATACCAGATTTCAGTTATATCTTTGCAATGGAAACTCAGCAGGAGACTAATGGATGACCAGCTATTTTGTGCTAATACACAGTAGAAATGAATGTGCCTGATCAATTCTAAAAAACACGTACAATGAAGAAAGTACTCAGAGAAAGTCGAAACTCTATTCTTTAAAAGATGACATTCTTCTTTTTTTATGATCCTAGATTCCGCATTTAATTCTGTAAGTGTAGTTGAAAGGGCAGAGGGAGTTGTTAAATTTCCCTTCACATTCACATTCTCCTCCTGCCAGCACCCCATGGAGTTGTTCCTGCTGCTCATGCATTTTGAGGGGAGCTGCGCCCCTTTGTAGGCTGACTGCAGCTCTGCAGCTTGTTCCCAAGCATTTCCCAGATGACTGGAACTGTGATAGCACTGAAGTCCACAGGAATTCCCATTTATGTGCTTATCGTTTTCTCTTGCTTCCTACAAAGGAACTGCTTTTGCAAAAGACGTTTCTATGGCAGAGGAGGGCTGGATGCGACATCCCCATAAGCTCATCAGTATTTTCTGCTGCTTCTTCAAAGCGCACCACATCCTTCAAAGCACAGTGCACCCTTCAAAGTATTTCTTACAGTTCCCTGACAGCAAGTGAAAAAGTAGGGCAGGTGCCAGAAGTTAAAGATCCGGGTTGCATGCTGCTGCTGGGAAGCGCACCAGTTCCACACGTTCTGACATCAGAATTACTGCCTGGTCCAGCAGCTAGCCCAGAGTGCTCACGTCTCTTTGTGGTTGAGCAAGTTGTGATATGATTAATGAATTCCTGCTCTTTCTCCTTTAGACAGAAGCTACATGAACAGTTCCAGTCAGCTTCAGTCTCCAAGAAGAAAAGTAGTACAGAATATAACTACACAGCAGGAAATAATAAAATTTAAAAAATCACTGTTTCACAAAGCCTACGTGGTTGCTCCCAATAGCTGAGAAGCTCATAGGTATAGCATGCAAGGAGTCCTGTGGCATCTGTCACAGCAGGGCACCTTTCACAGTTTGTCATGGCACTCAAACCTTGGATGCTCTGTGTCCTGGTCCCTAGAATAAATGGATTTTCTTTTATTCTGTAGTGTTTGGCAAGGAGGGACAACACACCATGCCAGAGCAGACCGCGATGCAGTTGGGGGCACAAAGCCAGCGAGCCCTGCTGCTACGGAAGGATGCAAGCCATGAGGTAAAGCACCTCCGATGCCACCAGGAGTGTTTTACAAAACAGCCCTTTTAACTTCTGTTCCTTCCTTTTCATTTTTTTTTAATATATCTTTTAAATCAAATCTGAAAATCCAAGATTTCATCAAAAAGCAGCCACCTTTCTCAGAAGTGTAACAGCTGGGATGGCAAACTTTGAATGTGCATCTGAATGTAACCATCTCAAAATTCCTCTGTTGTATAGAATCATAGAGAATTATAGAATCATTAAGGTTGGAAAGACTGTTAAGATCACCTAGTCCAACCACCAACCCATGCCTGTGACCACTCTAGAACATGCCACTTAGTGACACATCTACCCTTCTCCTGAAGACCTCCAGGGAAGGGTGACTCCACCACCTCCCTGGGCAGCCTGTTCCAATACCTCATCACTCTTTTTGAGAGGAAACGTTTCCTAATATCCAACCTGTACTTCTATTGCAGCCATTTCCCTCACTGGGCTGCTCTCCAAAGCACTCTTCAATGCAGTGTGTTCTTGCTAGATACTGTCTGACACTAAGTCCTGGCAGAGAGAAGTCCTGCTGAATGACCTTGGGAAGGTGATAAGGTGATGATTCAGGAAGCAGTTAAGCAACTGAATGTCTCTAATTCCTTTCTTGATTAAATTGTGCTTACTCAGGTGGGAAAGGATTTTATTTTCTTAGCTGAACGTTATCAGCAGGCTTGAGATTATGAAAGAGTACCATAAGCTGGAGCTACCGCAGATGACTTTTTGGATATGAAACTTATAAATAACTTCAATACAAACTAAATATATCGTTGTGCTTGACATGGACTAATGTGCAATGCCTGGAAGATTTTTATTAGGACCCCATTTTAATTGTGCTTAAAATAAAGTCAAATGAAGATTATTCATACCATGTTTTCAGCAGACATGGAGCCTCCTGGCAGCCTCTTTCTAAGGAGCTTTTAATCTAACCACACAGGGTGAAGAAGAATGGGAGAGGCTGTAAGCAGAAAAAATAAGTGAAAGGATATGTTTGCATTGGAATTTGAATAGGTACACAGTCAAGGCCTTGCAGAAAAAAAAAAAAAAAGGACAAATGGGAAAAAAAAATAGAGGACTGGGGGACAACAGTCCAAGGGGATGAAAAAGGAGGGAAGGAGGAAAGGATGTAGATGTGAATTATTGCTGAGAGTAAGGCAGTGAGGAAGGTCTTGTATAGTGTGCCAGCTTTACAGCAGGAAAGGAAACACTCATGGCTATGATGATAGTTACAGAAAGGGACTATTCCTGTGGTGCTAAGCACAGGTTTGCACCTCACAGGTTTCCATTTGGAGTCACTATAACTATTTCTGTCGTTTTCTGGTGAGCATCTCAGTGCAATGTTGGCACCTAGGCCCTTTGTCAGTGCTGAATGAGGACAGTCCAGTTTGTGTTGGTCAGATACACGGTTTCTACTCAAAAAAGTCTTGATTTCCTACAAACTCCTTATCCTCCAAGATCTACATGAGATTTTGGTTGTAGAAAAGGAAAGATAGAGAGGGTTGCTTTGAGGTTAGAGAACTATACAATTTACGAGTTTAATACGGCTACATTAACATTTAGAGAAACATGAACATACTTATGTACTTAAAATTTCAGTGTTGTCAGTAAGCATGTACCTGTCCATGTGAAGTGAATTCCACCAAAATATGCATAGATGTGGAAACAGACTACTTTCTTGATAAATACTTCTTTTTCACAGTAGCTCCAGGAATGGATTTAGAGAAAGTAATTTTTTATCAATTTTCTTACAGTTATTCTGCAGATGATCAAAAGAATGTAAAGTTGATAAAAGCAGAAAAGCGTAGAAATTGTCTGTGAATTTCGTGGCCCTGGCCACAGCAGCATTTTTGCAGAAATGTCAGGCAGTCAGATACTATTCTGAAAATAACCTTATACCTGGATGGGAGCTGCCTTCTCATTTCTTTCTTACACCTTCTTTTACAGCTTTCCCCTACTCCTTTTCATTAAGATCACTAATTTGGGCTAAAATTTTCTTTCCTCATGTCTTTATGTTTCATCAGTTTTTTTCTCAAGTTTTAATGTAAGTCTTCCCTGTCCTTTCAATTCATTTGGACAATATCCTCATCAGTCCTTGTTATGGCTGCTGAATCTTTTTTTTTTTTTTGCTTCAATCCAGCTTTTCCACAAACCTATTACCCAACTTTAACTTTGTCACTTTCATGGTTAAAACTTTTCCTAAGATAAACGTTTGCTTTTAGACTTCTTGTTTTCACCTCTATCTTAACTTAAATCTCAGAACTGAATCTGTATCTCATGGGGATGCTTCTTTCACCAACTCATTAACTTTTACGTTGTCCTTGACAATACAATTGTGCCCTCAAATTCCCCATTATGCCCAGGTCTGTATCCTCATCCCATTCAGAACATTCTTCTATGAAGACCATACTATTACCTTGTCCTCCCCTTCTAATAAAAAGGATGTTTATGTTACCTATCAAGCACAGCTGTGCTGGCTTTGGTAGGAGGCAAACATGCTGACTTATACCTAACTGGCCAAAATTAAAATTCATTTCTTCATTCCAAGTTTTTCACTGTGATCTGATTTATCTATGTCTTATCTTCGGGAGTTTCAATTGTTAAGGGCAAGAATTGTCTTAAGCATTGTACTGAATACCACAGCTGCTTTCTTTGTTCTTACAAGCCACTAACTAATGAGATACTCATGAAATTCTTAATGGGTGTTGTATTTTAATACCTTATCTGCTTTCACTGAGAGGTTTATCTAACAAGATATTCCAGGAAGCTTCCACAAAGCAGAGTAATTTGTTTTTCCTCTTAACAGGTAATGATTGCCGGCTTAATGCATTGGTCTCTCATCACATAGTAACGAATTATCCATAGCCAAAAGCCCCTAATAATAAGTTCTAATCTTTTCAGGATGATAAAGTAGACAATTAATGTGAACCTGTTGCAAATAAAACTTGAATTCTATTAAAATGAAGATGTTTTTATACCTTAATGCTTAATATCTCAGTGCTCTTTCCAGCTGCCAGCTTAGGAACTCAGTACCACCTGGTTTCACATACTTTATATTTAAGTAGCTTGTTAATAGAGTGTGCCCTACAGCTGTGGAAGCAAGAAGTGTGGAGTGGGAAAATGTTAAGTCCAGTTCTGCATGGAAACTGAAGATGCACTGCTGTGGTCAAGAGCAGAACTGAAATTGTTTTGGGAAGAAACACTTGAGTATGCATTTTCAAGTGCGAGCATTATTTTTACTGACAAGTGAGACTTTGTCAGCTCGTCGGACAAAAGTAGAGGGACTGTAGCAAGACTAACTCTGGTTTACATTTCTATAGTGACCACAGAGTACATTGAAGAGGAAGATTTAACATATACCTTGGTCAGGAAATCTGGGGATTTTCCTGATCAGCAAATGACTGTGTGACATGCCAAAGGATTTTTAATTATCTGATATGACTTCAGAGATGTAGCATTAGTGAGTTACACTCCACAGGCATTACTATGAAGGATGTTAGACTTAATGTTCACAAAGTCCCCTAAGTCTTTTTATTTTGTTCTAATTCAATTTTCATTTTCTCTTGCTCTTTACTTGCTCTTTAAAGAGCTCTCACTTGCTCTTTATTATTGTCACAACCCAGCAGCACCCTGTTACAAGGGCTTCCAAAAATCTGCTATAAATGCTCCATCATAGCTTGTCATTGTGTTGGGCAATATGAGTTACGGGTTGTAATGCTGTAGAATATTGCCAGTGTCTGGTAGAAGAGTTTGGCTGAGGGCTTGCTGAAAAATTAGAGGTAGCCATGAAATGAAGAACTATTTGCCAACTTTTAATGGAATTAATCCTCTTGTGATACATGCAGCAGAATATGGTGCACATCTGAGAAGGAAGGCCAAGAAAGCACACATCAGCATGCCTTTGTTTTTCAGATCTCTTCATCCCTCATGCAAGTTCAAATTCTCTCCTTTATCCTGAGTAACAGTGTTGGGCTTTGCTAATACTAAATTTACATTTCATTACCTTTTTTGATAATTAGTCTGTGGGTAATTTGAAGGTTGATTAGTTTTTCGTTACCTGTGATTACAAACAGGGACTCTTTAATGTTGCTTTAGTGCCAGTCTGTCATGCCAGTGAGGAATAATTTAGAATCTCTTGTAATTGAAGGTAGCCACTGATGGACAGGCAATCTAGCTGATGGATGGACCTAATACCAACAAATAATGGTCCATGCACTGCTCTCAGTGGCAGGGCTTTTTAGTTCAGTTAATTACCATTTATTATTTATCAATTACAAATAACCAGCATATATAGTCTCCATTGACCTGTAAGAGTAGTCATTATTTTGCATAACATAATGCTTCCTTTAATCCCTTGGCTCCTGACAGAAGACACAGTTTTGTTTCTGATCCTCTCCTGATTCAATCTGAATGGTGATGGAGTGGAAGCTGTAGTGCTCAAACAGGGCTTGGGTGATGTCTTTCAACATCTTCTGACGGTCCACTGTGTCTGCTATAGACAGCAAGCAGAAAACAATCAAATTGAATACAGTGTAATAGTTTAAACAGCCTAGGACTTCTACAAAGCAGGTGATTTTGAGCAGTGTCCTTTCTCCTTTTTATCCTTCTATGTGGCAGAAAAGGTTTGCTCATTTGAATGTGGTTAGAATATGCAACTTTGGCAAGACCTAAGTTTAACCATCAAAGAAATTCAGTTTGGCAGAAGAGAAGTTCTGGATGAAAGCAAGAATACTTAATAAAGATTTGTTCATCCAGTTGGGGAGCAATAACAGTGTTAAGTGACTGGGAATAGACCAACTCTTCCTGGGAAGGTAGGACTTCATGGGGACTTTGCTGTGAAACACTACATAAGTGTTTTCTCACATGAACTATAGCATGTACAGGTTGCAAAAAGCAAACAGATAGACAAGAAAACTGATGTGGATAATGGGCAGTTTGTCAACAGGGATAAGGACATTATTAAAAAGATATTTTTAAAGATGAAATGTTTGCCCTGGAGTTACCTCTATGCTCCAAACTGTGTTTTAAAGATTGTTTTACAGCTGGAGAGGCATCAGGAATGCAGATTTACCCTGTATGTTTTTGTTATAGCAATCAACAGTTTTCACATTTGACAAAACAACTCCAAAATCAATTTGATATTCTGAGAATAGTCTGGTCTGGGTCTAATTCTTTTGATATATTTAAAGTATGCTGTAGTTTACCTCCTTGTTCCACAGCCTCTGCAGTTCCAAGTTTTATACTAACAACAAGTCCCTGTTGTTTTGGCAGGATTTCT
>PPHD01025375.1:0-11784 GCA_002909625.1 Bambusicola thoracicus
AGGACAAGGGGGAATGGTTTTAAACTGAGACAGGGGAGGTTTAGGTTAGATATTAGGAGGAAGTTTTTCACACAGAGGGTGGTGACGCACTGGAACAGGTTGCCCAAGGAGGCTGTGGATGCCCCAACCCTGGATGCATCCAAGGTCAGGCTGGATGTGGCTCTGGGCAGCCTGGTCTATAGGCTGGCAGCCCTGCCCGTGGCAGGGGGTTTGAAACTAGAGGATCTTTGAGGTCCTTTTCAACCCAGGCCATTCTATGATTCTATGATTCTATGAATACTAAGCTTCCAAGGCATGGACCCTGGCTCTTTTCAGATTAATAGGCTGGCTGTCGATTAGTCATCACATTTACCATTTAAAAACATTTGCATGACCTTAGTCTCTTTTACAGTCCTCTCAGACTCTTCCAGCTTTTCAAAAAGTCAGTGTGTAGATCACAGTGTTCCCTGGCAAGCTGCTTTCATCCTCCTCAGTCAAATTTGGCTGGGGTGGTCTGTTTGCTGCTGGGTAATATTTCTCTGCTGGCTGATGGGACGTGAAGAAGCTCCACAGCCTCTGTGGGATCTATGAGCGCTCACACACCCAGCAGTGCCAGAGGGAAAAGGACTTCAGAAGGAATTAAAATATTTGCAGGAAGATTAAAGGATCAGGTTTTTCATCATTCTGCTCTGCAGCTAGGACAAAAGAGTCGCCCTGGCTCTAAACCCTCCCTGTATTATGTATATTAAACACCGCCAGCCTTGAACTTGTCTAATTTATGCCTCGTTTCAGCATTCCAGCCCAAACCTCATCTAGAATTACCAACCAGGCCGTGCTCCTCAAGTGCCATTGCTGAGAAAGCTGCAGTTGCACCCTGGAGGTGCCCTCCCAGAGAAAGCACAGTAAAACTGGCCCCAGAGCGGGCGATTCCTGGTGAGAAGAGCAAATATGTCCTGAGCTACAAGACTCGGGAAGCAGTCAAAATAATCCAGATGAGTCTAAAAAAAGAGTAAGGCTGAAAAACTATTGAAGTCACCAGTAGTCATACATGGGCAAAATATTTTACATTTTTTCCTCTCACTTTGTTTTGCTTGGGAAGACTTTCTGGAAGGATATATGGAGACTTTTCATAATATTTTAGATGAAATTGTACCGGTGAGCCATCTGCTATTACTAAATGACACTATTACAAGCTAAAGGTACCCTTTTTAGGCTGTAACCAAAACTTCAAATCGCTGCAAAATTCTTCTTAAGCTTCAGTCATAGTTTTCCCCACATGGAATGGGGTATTTCTGTTATCCTCTTGGACTGTGCCAGTGGGAAAAGTAAAGGCGAAGGGAAAACAAAATAACATTCCTAATTACTCCCATTTCTGAACAAGATCTCGCCAGCCTGCTGCAGTAAAGACGCTCACATGGCAGGGCGTTGTGCTTCTCCTGGGATACAGCACTTGCTGTGTGTGGTTAAACCGGGGCCCCATTGATGTCAATGGGAGTTTTGTGCTAAAATGTATCTTGTGCTGTCACTTGGGCAAATGTCCACCTCGGGCTACAGCAGAAACAAAAATCTCCACATTTGTTTCCACTTCTGACCCACTGAAAGTAGAACTGCATTACTTGTATATTTCATTCTGATTTTCCCCCTGATTTAAACAAAGATACCACTGTTATAATCTGATCCCAACACCGTGTGAGAGCTGAGGAAGTCAGTTATAACTGGAACTGCAGACTGTGTACTATTACCCTGCCTTTAACTCAATGTTTCTCTTCATAGGCAATCAAGACACAGTTTCATGCCTTCAGCTTGGTGTCTCATGACACCAGCAGCATCACTGCTGGCTGTAAGTTCCCAGATTCTCCTCATGCTGTGCCACTTCCTTCATGTTATTTCTGTCCTGCATATATACATTGCATGGGGAAAGAGGCACGTATTTTCCAACAGGTTGCCAAGTGGCCGTAGCAGAACGTAACCGTACCCAGACTTTGCAAGCCGACTTTGCAAAATGTTTTTATTATTATTTTGCTGAGATAATCCAAAGGCCCAGAACTCTCTTCCAGTGACCGACTAAATCTGATTTTTGTTTGCGACCAGCATGAATGCTGACCTTTGCCTTCTCGGCTGATCTTTGCATCTCTCAGAAAGTTCACGGAGAGGTCAGAGCAGGACCGACTTCCTCCGTGCACGCGTGCAGGGACACCTTTCTGCTGCTGAGCCAGGAAGGGACCGGCCTTGCCCACTGATAGCTCCACGTTTGGGTTTTTTTAGGAAATCTGGACCCCCCACCACTGAGAGCCTGGCAAGTGAAAGGGCACAGCCTTTTTTACTTACCCAGCACCTCTGCTGCCTTTACATTTCACTGGCAATCGCTCCCTATTAGCACAAATGTTTTGTCTCAGCTCTGATACCCCCTCAGCCTAAGGGACCGGTGCTGCACATAGTAACAAATTTTGCCCAAATGTGACTATAGGCAACTACAAAAGAAATGCCTAGCCTGAAATTTTCTTAAATACGCTCATATTAAAGGGAATGAATTCTTCCCTTAGGTCGCCCTGCAATAGGTGCATGAGAGAAATAAAAATGATTTGGGGTGCATTCTTCAGCTGATCCCTTTCACAGATAAGTTCAGTGCTGCTTGTCACTGCAAAAGAGGGCGATGAATCTCACAAGAGCTGCTGACACCACCGCGGTGCGGGCACCCACTTCCCCGTCAGAGCGCGGAAAGCAGCGCCCTGAGAGGGCTTTAAATCTCCGCTCAGAAATGGCGTCCATTTACAAACAGCAAGAATAGCCCTGAAATGGTGAAAAATGCACTCGAGTCATATTTAGAATGATTGGATGTGGGGGATATAACAATACTTCTCAAGACTGTAAGCACTGCGTATATTCATATCTCATGCTATTTATCTTGCAGATATACAGTGCTGGAAGTTGCTGGCTGCAAGCTGGTGAGCTTGTAGCAGTGAGAAGGAAAGATCTCTCCGTTTGTCACTGGCCGTATATCACCGCAGCTGTGCCCTTTGATTACACAGAGGGCTCCTCCAGCCATTAATAATAGGAAACACTTTTTGTCTGGCAAATGCATCTCAGCGCCGTCCTCTAACACCTAGGCTTTTGTGAGCTGGGAAAGGTAGACTAAAGATGGAGCTTGTTCATTATACATTTACACTAGATGCGTAAACAAGGATAACCTTTGTTTTCCTCAGAAAGGAAAATATGCCATTCTTTTTCCTACTGTCTCCACGACTGCTTCTCGCAGAAACAATCTAGCAGTGCCAATTACAGCTTGCCGAGGAAGTGACACTAATGAATCACAATAATGCTGCCCCAGCATCACGGAGAGCACCGTGACGCCAGCCTTCCAGATTAATTGCATCACGTATAATAGCGCAGCCACATCTGCTGGCCAGGTGCATCAGTGGAAAAGATTTCCCCAGAAAAGCAGAGCTTAGAGGAAATCGATGTATAGGCTGAATGCTGCATTGCCAAAATTAGACCGCTATCTGGAATTGACACAAGTAATTGATATTAAGATTGGAAAAGCCTAAACCGGTGTAAATTGTTTAGTGCTAGGGAGAACTACAAAAGGCATTTCATGCTTGATCTGCAAAATGAATCAAAATTAATGCTAACTTTGTGTGGCATGCAGTTGCTCTTACCTCTTGCAACACAGTGTGCCTGGGCTGCTCCAGTGAGGTGCCTGCACCCAGGGGGCACGGGGTGTTGCTGGGGCTGGCCTACAGCAATCCACAGCACTTTTGAGACAACAGGAAAAAGCTAAAGTCCTTTTGTCCTAATGCTGCTTTTAGCCATCTGCCAGAACCTTGCTTTAACCCTCTCAAATCTATGTAGGTTGCTCCTAAAGTAACGTCTCCTATTTATTTCCATGGAAACTACAACTGATACAAAGAGCACAATAACACTACTTGATAGAGCAAATTCTCAGCGACAAAACCCTACTTTTCAGCACAGTCACCACCATTAGCTGTGCATTTTTGCCAGCGATGAACAAGTGCCTGCATGCCATGGTTGTAAAAACCTGTACCCGCAGAGGTGAGCCACTGCCTGTCTCCACTGCTGAAACTCACCACCCACAGACTCACTGTGCTCACATCCACTACTTGGTCTCCATAAACATTCAGCAAGTGACAATGACTGTCAATGGATGCCATTGTTTCCACATGGAGGAATTCAATGACACGCCTTCACTTCATATGCACTTCCATGTCAGACCTCATTTAGTCAAACTGTCCCTCTGCTGCCATCTGCCACACTGCAACAAAATGGATTGGAATACTGGTGGGAAGGTTCAACTTCTACCACCATATCATCAACATCTGCCTCTAACATTGCAGGCCAACATAATAAAATAGGAGGCAGTACTTTTGGAGCAGCACTTGCATAATTAAAATGGAATTATGGGGAGTTTGGGGTAGGAAAAAAAAAAAGAGAGAGAGATAGAAAGAGAAAAAGAGAAAAAGAAAGAAAGAGGCAAAAAAAGAGAAACCCTGCACCTTTTTGAAACAAGCCTGGCCTTGCTGTATGCTGCTTCAAGTCCTCTGCTGTTCTGTTGCCAGAGGCAGCCATCTCTTCAGCAAGGTCACCACTAGATTTGCACTGCATGAAGGGATTCTGGTAAATGAGTTGTTTTGGAGGAATTCCAAACATCACACACACAAAAAGTATCATTCCTGTCCTACATCTGTCCCAAAGCAGTGCCCTTTATTTATGTTTTGGTAGAACCCACAGTTGCTTCATTGATGGTCTTGTGACTACGATATGTTCCTCTTAAATCTGCGCTGACAACTTATTTAGGTCTTGGAGTCAGAGTTTAATTTCCTCAAGTTGGATTTATTCCCTCAAGCTGTAAAGATATGAGGAAGCGCATGCTTGTTGCTGACTCAAACACAGAGCTGAAAACCTCTGAGGTGGAGGCTACGGTTTGCATAGCGCTCCTCTTTTTGCAGCCTCTGCTCCTCACTTCCCCAGTTGTGGACTTGGAAGTGGAGCTTCCAAGCGGCACAGGGCTGCGTGAGCCCGCTGCCCGGCAGGCTAGGTCCTGCTGCTGGTGATCCATCTCCCAAGGCTGCAGCACAACCCGGGCAGGGGCACATCCTGACTTATGGGAAGGATGTAATGTGTCATAAAAGGGTGTCATTTTTATGTAGTGCTGCTCTTCCACAGATACATAACTTAGCTGGAAAAATGTCACCTATCTGTGTAAATACCCAAGGAAGAATTAGTTAGATGTGATTGACTGAATTTCACCAAGAGAACATACCACTCAGTAGAAAGTATTTTTCTAGAAAAACAGAAAACTATACAAACTTATTTCTGCTATTTTTACAATCTTCTTGCCCCAAATACAGTTATTATATTGGTCACTGAATTTAAATGATGAATTTCTCTGCTTTTAAAGCAGAGAGAAAAAGATCACTAAATTTCTTATCAGGAGATAGTGATAGACTTCTCAAAAAAGCACAGCATCTTGGAAGTTTGGTTTCATCTCACCATTTATATTCCTGAGAAATAGACACGTCTCACATTCTGTAGCAGTGTTTTGTGACATTTGGATTTACAATGTTCAAGTTTAAGTCTCCAGCCCTTTGCAGTCTGTCAAAAACAGCTTCTCTGTCCATTTATTTTCGTCTTCTGTGCTCAGTCTGAATATCTTTTGTAAATTTATACTTGACAACCCTCGTATTTCAGCAGCTGGCTTTGTTTCACAATCTACCTTGCTTGCTCTGTTGCATTAGCTGAAACAACAAATTTAATCCATGATGTCAATAATAAATTATAGCGGAGAAGTAATATATGCCTGACATCACAAAGGTCAAGGCCACAGCGAAAATATTGCAAATAATAGATCCAAAGGGTCTTCTCATAGAGGTAGTTGCTTGCCGCTCATTTAATGTTACGAGAAACAGATCAGTGCCGCATACTGCATTATGTTGGCCTTTTACTTACAGCCAGCATAAACCTCCAGCTAATGTAAAAGTGTTCCCACAGCATGAAAAGAGGTTCCAAAGAAGTTTGCTATGTCATTATATTTCATATTTTCTAACTGATAAATAATTAAAACAAGAATTACTTTACTGAAAAGATTCATTTACAGCACGCATTTTCCATTACTCTAACTGTTTGGAGGGATTGGGGGAAACATTTATTGCGTACCTTACCCAAACTACCTTGCCATTAAAGTATCTAAATTACCTCAGTGAATTCTAAGCACAGAAGTGGTTGATGAATTGCTTTTTGCATAAATGCACTTTCCCTTTGCTAGAACCTAATTTTGTGTATAAATACACACACACACACGCGGAGAATGAAGCAGCTACTGAACTCTCTCAAGAAGAAAAATTGAAGCCTGGAATTTTCTCTGTGTAATGAAGTTTTTCTAAACGCTGCTTGTATTATAAGCATCCTTGGACTCTCTGAGGACAAGCCAAAAATGGGTTCTTCTACAGTGGTGAAAGAGCAGTTAATGAATCATTTTCTCCTCTGTGGAAGAGCTCATTCCTGTTAATTTGTCCATTTTACAGCCAGAGCTTTTTTAATATCAAAATTTGCTTTCAGTTTAAAAGCTCATTTAGTGCCAAAAGGGACAAAAACTCATGCCAAGTGAACCATAAGCAAATTCAATGTATGGAAGAATGTGGAGATTTCCATACCATCAAGCTCTATTATTTATTTTATCTGGCACAAAGACCATCAACAACTAAGGACTTTCAATCTGCAGTTCATCCCTTTAGCTTGGCTCTACTTTCATACCTTTTCAAGAAGGGGTGGGCAGAGTGTACCAGAGTATGGCTTGCCATATGCCCTGTCTGTTGGTATGCCATTCAATAGGTTTTCTGCTCATAAGAGTGGGTTTTTTTCATTCCTGGTGTTTCTAACACTGAGTGACAAATCAGACGATAATCCTTTCTTGAGGTTGTCTAACAGGCTTGAGTGAGACCCTTGTTGACAGAAGGGGAACTGCTGGAACTTATGCTTTTAACCTCTAAGCTAGACTTTTTGGGAGGGCAGTTTTCATTACTGGTAATCTGGTGATCAACTGCCAGGAAGGTATTGCTTTAAGGATGTAAATATTAAGAAGAGCCCCAAACACCAAAGTTCCTGTGATATTCTCTTATATGCAAACAAAAACTAGAAAAAAGAATCAGTTGCTTTTGGAACCAATCAGCAGTCTCAGTATAGGCTGCTTTGATGACTATTTAATCTCGCCCATAAAAGTAGTTTAAATAATGTTGTTATGTGCCAGTGCTCTTAGCACTTGCTTTGGTGCATGATGTATGGCCAGTGTCTGCTCCAAGAATCAACAAATGTGCATTATTCCATTAGCAATTTTCTGTTTTCTACAAAGCTTTACAATTTATTAGTGTTATTTATGTTAATGTACTACTGCCTTATTTTACATATTTATAATATCTTCTTTCCTCTGCCATGAAAAGCAATGAAAAGTTTAAGTACTGCATCTCAGTTCAGCTCACATGACATTTACAAATGCTCTTTCTAAAAACATTGTCATAAGAGTCCTTTCTAAGCCTAGAACTGCTGCTTTAACTTCTGTGAAACTCTTACTGACATCAAAACAAGACTGAGGATTTTCCAGTCCTCAGCACCCTCTTCCCTGCTGTTATTCAGAAAGGATGAGACGCCCCAGCTGCATGAGTGGAGATGACCTTTTTATCCCAGTAAAATCTGGGAAAAGCGTAGGAAGAGGAAGAACATCAACCAAAGGTTTCTCTGCTTGAAGATGTGGATAAGAAGGTTTCAGTAGGAGGGAGAACTCATAGGGAGCAATGTGATAGTTCTGGAGGGTTTCTAAGTACTCTTAGAAGTTTATTCAACAAAGAGCTGATGTCACTGGTTCTCCAGCAACTCACCCCTGTGTTACAGAGCAAGGAATACAGCAACTTAGACAAAAATTGTTTACTTTTGGCAGACTGCTTTGCCTTGAGCTTCCTGGTATGTGGTCTTCGAGGCCTGTAACAATCCTGAACACTGTCAACATCATGGCTGCATGATAGATTTCCTAAATATGTCTTTTTAAGGCAGCTCCATCACATGCACCACCTTAGCTCTGCCGGTGTAAGTAACAAGTTTACCCCAGTGATGTCACACTGAGCTGATGTAAATAAAGGCATCATGTCAGTGTGATTTTTTTCATATTTAGGTGCTGCCTGCATTGGGTCAACATTAGTTTAATCTCTGCCCAAATAAAGTTCATTAGTTTCTGATCGTTGTTGATGTTTCTAGATATTTTATTACCGAATTTTCAGACATTTTCAGTTGCACACCCGCTCTTGTGGGTAGACATGTCCCTGAAAACAGTGACAGAGAAAGAATATATTTTAGTAAAAATGTAAATATACTCAAACATAGATCTGCTTTATCTGTAGAACAGGTTCAAATGCCTTTGATTAGCCATAAACCACATAAATCTGACTTTCCCATTTCTGCCCCTACAACGTGACTCAGCTTAAGCCACTGTGGTTCCTAAATCACTGTATAGAACAGTGAAAAAGCATGCCACGCACCTGATAACTCATTTTTAACTGGAAACCGCATCAGCGCTGGCAGCTTGCTTTGCACAAGTCACCTAACAGATAGGAGAAAGTAATGAGTTTCAGCCTCTGCTGAAATCATCTTGGTGACAGAGAGATATGCCTTTTCTTCAATATCCCAAACACTCCCAGTTCTAGAACTATTTACTTATTTGTCTTTTCAATAGACTTCATCAAATCATTAAGGTTGGAAAAGACTTCTAAGATCATCCAGTCCAGATGTCCACCTACCACCAGCGTTGCCCAATAAACCGTGTCCCTAAGTGCTTCATCTATCCTTTCCTGAAACACCTCCAGGGATGGTGACTCCACCACCTCAGTGGGCAGCCTGTTCCAATGCCTGACCACTCATTCTGAGAAGTTCTTCCTAATATTCAACCTTCTTTACTCTGCTTGACATTTCTGAAAGTTTTTCTCAGATAGAGAGAAATCTTGCATTTCCAAGATCATTTCCAAGACACTAGATTATATAGAACTCAGTTGATAATTAATACTACTTACTTAAGGGTAAATTTCTCTCAATCAAAACATTTAAGAGGACTAGAGTGTGCAAATAATGCATAAGTTTCAGTTAACATCAGTTGTCAGTTTGCCTTTTATTTTTACTGAATGCTTTGAAAGGAGGAACTTCACCTCAAAAATAACAGCTCAAAATCATTGCAATGTGATCCAGTACCTGATTTAATTGTTGGCTACCCCACCTATGGCAAAGCATGGATGATCTCTGAGGTCCCTTCCAACCCGAGGCATTCCATGATTCTATGATCATAAGATCTTATGCTATCTAATGATGAAAAAACTACCATTATCTTGTAACACCCATAGCATTCATGATTCTCCTTTGAACATCAGAAGCCTTTTAAGAGCCCTGATGGGATGACATAACTGGTGAGAATTTGTTGATGGGATGACAGGTTTTCTTTGGTGAGCTAAAATCTCATTTACAAGGGTAAAGTCTACAATGCTGTGATAATGTCACTTTCTATAAACCCTCTGCCATCTTAACTAAATGAGAACATCTATCCTGATTTCAGATGAGTTTAGGATCTTATCTATAATGTCATAGTTGGGATTATTTTGGTTATTCTCTTAGAACTAAATGCTTGCTTTCATAAACCAGATAAAAACCATGCTAATAGATCTCAAAGAAAAGCTGGTGTTTAATTTTCAACAAAAGCTGGATGATTTATTCACTTTCAGGGAACAGTCTAGAAGATATTTTCTGAGCTGTAACTGCTGGTGACAACATCCCTCACAAAAAAAATTAGCCAGAAGCTAGGTGCTATTTTGGTCCAAAGTACTTGTGTGTTCCTTCCATCAGATCCTCAGAGGTTTTCTTCTGCAAGCATGTTTACCTCAACCAGAGCATCTCTTTTTTGGAAATATTTACTAAGAGGAAGGCTTTTATGGTGGGAAATGCACACCAGGCAGGGAGCTCATTAAACAGCCCTCCTGATTTCTTCACATCCTTCCTGGCAGACAGGGAGTGTGCTGATCTACTACATTCTGCCAGTGCGATGGATTATCTAGAATCATAGAATCATAGAATCACCAAGGGTGGAGAAGACCCACAGGATCATCCAGTCCACCCATCTGCCCATCAGCAATGGTTCTCATTAAACTATGTCCCTCAATACAATGTCCAAACGTTCCTTGAACATCTCCAGGGTTGGTGACTCCGCCACCTCCCTGGGGAAATCTGCATTTAGCCCGAGAGGTGAGATCCTCCCAAGAGTTCAGTCTCATCCCCTCCTTTTCCCTTCCTGGTGTATCCTTTCCACCTCTGTCTCTCCAGAGGTGCCTCAGGAGCTTTGCTTGCCTGACTTGAGAAGTCAGCCTTCCTACCACCAGTCACTCTCCCAAGAAATGAGGACTACAGAGATGAATTCTTTCCTTATGTCACTGTCCTGGCCAGAGGATTTACTCCAAAGATACATGGTGAGTGAGAGCAGACACAGGAGCAGTGGGTGAATTTTTGACTTGGAAAGCAGCGTACCCAAGTATAAGACTTTGCAGAAGAGCTTGTATTGGGATCCAGAACGTCAATGGCTTCTCTATTCACAAGCATGCTAGTTACTATACTTATGATTCTTGTCACAGTGCTAGAATATACACAACTGCCCCAATCACACATGCTGCAACCTTGCTCCTAGAAGATGCAGTCTCCAAATGGCAACATTTCTGCATTAGAAATATAAATACATCCTTCTATAAAAGGGAAAGAAAATACAAGTGCTGTTTTCTGCAGAAAACCCAGCTGATTTGAAAATAAATATAGGGAAAATATATATCAACCAAGAGCAAACTCTGTTTCTCTTCAAACCTGTAAAACTCCAAAAAACAAATAGTCTCAAAATGTGCTCTCTGTCTCTGGTCTTCCAGCAACAAGCTCACTCAGAGCTCACAACACTTGCAGAAATGAATTACAAGTCAGTTCAGGGGAAAAACTAAAAATCGGGTCATTTTTTGTCTTGTTTGCAGAAGTATATATCTTGCTAGGGCTTGAAAAACACTGCTTTGGATTTCCCATTTAAATTGCTCACATAGCAGGTAACTTCTTCGGGGACATGAAGAAACAAATTTAAATGCTGTTTATGACCATTGGAAGACCCTAAAAGCATATACTAATTCTCACAAACACGTTATTCTTATAGATGTAACCAGGTGTTGCTGTCATCAACTACCATTTGCAGTGAAGCAGCCCTAGGGCTGCATCTGAAGGAGGAGACTCCGGAGAGCCTGCTGTGCCCAATCCTCCTTCAGGTGAGCCCCAGATGTTCTCGGGTTCCTGCAGCTTCTCCTTTGCCCTCACAGTCTCTCAGAGGGGAAGCTGAAGGGAACAGATCTGACAGAGTCCTGGGTACCCCAAAGCCACTTTAATCCCTTACAGTTTTATTTACTGTTTCAGAGATGAAGACCAGACACCTTCTCATCACAGCGTGCAAGAGTACAGGAAAAGGAATATGTATAATGAACTTGAGAAAAAAATCTGTTCTTTCAGGGAGCTCAATGTCTTTTTTGAATTACCTTAGTACTTCAGAAGCTAGCAAAGCCAGATGAAGAGCTTCAGACACTCTCCTACGGTAACTTTTATGTAACAGATAGGTAACAGGCTGTGTTCTGACAATGATGCTATTTTGTAGCATTTGCCTAGGCAAAGTGAAGTTTAAATTGTAAAATGCATACCCAAATGCTGAAAGGTTCGGTCTCACTCAGGTTTAAACAGGCAGGTTGTTTC
>PPHD01025378.1:0-11784 GCA_002909625.1 Bambusicola thoracicus
CTTTCTCTGGCCTTGGAGACTGAACTTGAAGACTAAAAACAGCTGATATTCATCAAATAGTTTTGATGAGAATGTTTTCATGTATTATATAACAACTAAAATGAAGAAAGGACTTGAACTTTGAATAGTTTCTTCGTTAAATGTAAACATACATACACATAGCTAAGAGCATAAATATAAACTTAAAATATTCAACATCACTTCAGCTGCAAAAACACTGAGGACAACCAAAGAAACTTGAAAAAAAATTTACTTTGCATTGGCCAACAATGGGACACAGGAAAAAAAAGATCTTAACTTTGAACAGCTAGTTTAGAAGCACAGTGTTTTAAATAATTTTTCATTAACATAGCCAGAGGAACCTATTCATGACTATAATAGAAAAATACACTATGAATGCAGAATTAAAATCACATGAAAATGAAACAAGTGATAAATATATATGTATTTATTATTATTATTATTGAAATGGAAAGAACTGGTGAAACTTAATAATATTTGTATGATCTATGATAGAAAATCTAACTTTGCAATTTTTATACCTGAGATCCTAATTACAAACTAAATGGTGACAGATGCTTGAGATAAAAATATCAGAAAAAAAGTCACTGAAAGACCTTGAACTAGTCATTCAAGCTCACCAGACAAAAAAGACCAAATAGTGCATGCTAAATATCCAGTATCAGAGATTAGACAATACCATAGTGGAAAAGTGAGAAGGAGAGATATAAAAGTCAAAATATTTTCAGAAAGGGGAGCTGGGCAAAAACGTCATCTCAAGCTTAACAACAAGCAGGACAACTATATGATAAAGTTGCTCATGCTGTGAAAAGTTACTTCAGCTGAAACAATTCTTAACAGAATTAAAGAGTTAAAAGCTCAGATGGATTTCCATTAACAAACTGCAGACAAAGGCTGACAACAGTACAGCATACTCTCATTCCTTATAGAAATAATGAAAAATACTGTAATGACAGATACGTAGTTATATCAACCCAGATGAAAATGAACTTCTATTTTGGTCACAGATATTCAAATAAACGTAGTGCTGTAAACACTGATATTAAAATGGTAAATCATTAAGAGTAGAAGGAAAATTAATTCTTTTCTTCCAAGAAGGCATAGGGGAATCAAGTGATTGGCTAAATAGCCAAGTACAAATAATTAACTTTTTACAGAGAGTAAAATCTTCCCTTTGTAGTTAGAATTATATTAAATCATTAGGCCTACATATCAGAGGGAATCAGCGAAACTTCCGATGAAGAATCTAGAGATACTATTATAAAATCTAGCTTCTGTCTTAATTTTAGTGTGAGTTCTATTCGTATCCGACAGCTTTCAACCTGCAACAGGTGTTGCCTCAACTCTGTCCAAAAATTAAGTCTCTAATTCAGAACAGAGCTGAGAGCTTACCGTTTACTAACCTAGAAAAGGTTAATTTATCTAGATTTCATATAACAGTGGCAGAATGACTGAAGAACACTGACACTGAGAAAACAGAACATTTTGCTTCTGCAGATGTTTGGAAATCACAGAATGGCCTGGGTTAGAAGGGACCTCAAGGATCATGAATCTCCAACCCCACTGTTGGGCAGGGCCACCAACCACCCCATTTACTAGACCAGGTTGCCCAGGGCCCAGGGCCTCGTCCAACCTGGCCTTGAACACCCCCAGGGCACCTCTCTGGGCAGCCTGTTCCAGCATCTCACCAAGAAGACTGATCAGACAATAAGATTGGAATAATTTTTCACTGCCTAACAAAAGAGAAGTCTCAGGGGAAAAGGTCAATACATTAAATTTTTTAAAAATCACCTTATAGTTTCTAGTTTGCATTTCTTGAACAATAAAGCTTGCATTATTATGCATTCCACACTAACAAGAAGAAAACATTTTTGATGGTCATGTACGTTTCTGAAGTTGTGCAGGTTGAAGAAGGTCAAAGAGGTTAACAACCTAAAGATATTTGGCCTGGGGACATACATTAAAACAGTACAGTTGTGTGTTTAAGGATTTTTGAAAGAATCAGAGATGCTGACAGAGCAATACATAAAGAGTAAATTCTGTGTGAGATAACTCACCCTGAGAAAGACTGAACAATAGGACAGAGGTAGATTACAGCAAGACTGAGAACACTACCAAAAGAAAATCAGGAAAATTAGGGTTATTTGCAATGGTAAAAGCATACAGACACAAGATTAACTTTGCTCATGAAGAAATAATTTTAAATATGATAGCATGTACAGATAGCCAAGAAGCCTAGAGTTCACAGTATCATGATTTTCAGTAGCATACCAATAACTACAAAACCGGTATTTCCAGGGAAACATTTGGCACCTCATACAAAAGCTTATCCAAACATAGAGAGCAATGTTTCGTATAGAACATGCATCTCCAAAAACTTCATGTCAATATACCTGCATGAAGGAAGTAGTTTTGACTTTTTCAAATACATTGAATGAAGTTTCATGTCTTTATTAACAGCAGTCCCAGCTAAGTTAAAACAGAATATGACTCACCTGTCACAGGCATCTAGTGTCTGACAAGCAACATTTCTACCACTCATCTCCTCTGTCAACAGAAACCCTTTTTTTCTCCTAAGTCAAGCAGAAGAGTTTATACTGATGATACCAGAAAATACAGATGTCTGAGGCAAAACAGGCATATGTGATCTGCGCAGATCAGCTTCACACTTAACTTCCTACTTCCTCCCTAATTTAAGGTTGCCTTGCCAGATGGCAATACAGAATGCTGTTTTCTCTTTCTGTAGCTTTTGCATTGGTTTCATTAACTTTAGATATCTAAAATGCATGCCTACATGACAGTAACCATAAGTTCCTTCCATAGCCACTGGATGAGCTTATTAACCAGATTTACTTTCAACATTACATCATAAAAGAAGTGAACGATGCCTTTAACTTTGCTGGCCACACTGATAAGAGCTACACCTTCAAAAGGAGAACAGAACTCAAGGATTTTTTCACTGCTTTTCAAGCCAGGGGAATGTTGTTACACATACCTGACACAAAGCTCAGAAGTAAGCTAGTCCTTAGTAAGCACAGGTTTAAACGATCACAGAACTGTAGAATGGCCTGGGTTGAAAAGGACCATAATGATCACCGAGTTTCTCTCACCCTAAGAGACTGTAAGAAATTCCATCAAAATATAAAACTGGCTACAGAAAATATATATACCCTCAGAACTACGTACCTTTTGAAACTACAGGCTGAAATTCCCATCCACCTTCTGACAATTTCTTCTGGAACTAAGTACTACCAGAACTGTCACTGAGGATTTGTCATTGCAAGACAAGACAGACAGAACAGCTTCCTCCCTTCTGTCCAGTCCATTATTTGTGGAATCTACTACATAGTGACGTAAATCCAGCATCAATACCAGCTCCCAACACCAATACCTCAGCAGAGACTAGCTATCAGTGCAGCCTCCATTAGAGAAAAGTAGATTGAATGGCTGTAATACTCTTAAATACTACATAATTAAGTTACATAAGAAAATGTCCTTTTTCTAAGCCACTGATTGTTAGTTACATATTGTTCAGTGTCTGTGATGCTTAACTGATCATATTACTTGACCCTGAATTGTTGTTATACAACAGCCCATTTAATTTACTAAGACTGACAGTGCAGATCTTGAGCAGCCTGTTTTTTCCCCTATCTTTTGAGCTTTCACTTAAGAATGAGCTTCACTAATATAACCACTACTTTTCCATAAACTTCCTGAGGCAAAGACTAATATAGCCCACAGCTATAGCTCCTAATAGCTGTGACAGTAATAATCACCAATTGGGAGTATCCTCTGCATGCCAGGGCTCCTGGGCTCAGCTGTGGGCAGCCTCCTGCTGAGTGCTGAGAAAAGACAAAAAAACAGGTGAGCAGTTCTGGCAGTAGGTTCTTCATAAAAAGGTAAGCAAGTAATCTACTAATAATATTTGGAGCATGATATTTAAGTGTAAATGTACGATTAACATCCTACTCAACTCATCTGTTTGCCTTGTGCAACTGGGATAACAAGCTGGATTCAATGCAGACTGCGAGTGAGCAAGCAATTTATACCAACTGTTCACCATAGTATTAATCATGGAAGAGAGCAGGAAAGATAACTGTGATCTGAATGAATTTGCATGTCGTTGAGCCCCAGGTAAGAACAGAGATAGTTTTCAGATCAGTTACCCCCAGGGGAGAAAAATAATGAGATAGGAGGCCTGAGTGACTAAACATTATTGAGCTAGCACTTATTACTAAAATAATTATCAGCCTTGGCAGATAAAATGGGGAAATCTGTGGCAGGGTCAGCGAGTCAGCAAACGAAAGTGTTGCAGCATATAGGGATGGACAATTCTCATGAAAACAGAAAAAGTCAGTTAGATACCTCAGGGAATAATCAGCAATGAGAACACTCAAATCAATTCAATATTCCAGTGAACGAAGACATGAGTAATACTGCTCTGGGTTACAAGAAGTACTTTTCTAACAGCGCTCACTTTTTTTCTAATGAGGACGTATTCTTCTCCACAGAATTGCTCAGCTCTCCCATCCTCCCTTCCTTAAAAGCACGAATTAACACTGAGGTCTTCTTAAAACAAACTCTGGTCTTGAAAAATTTCTTTGAATACAGCACTCATTGTCAGAGCAGACCATCTAGTAAAATATTAATAAACCCTCCATCGAAATCAATCTGTTGAACTGAATTTGCTCCACAGGGCTTTATGATATTCTTCAGTCACAATCAGTCATAATGTTGCTTAGTATTCCTTAAAATATTTAAGATGACTAGAACATTAATAAACATTAATAACTACTAATTTTATCACCGATTTTAAATCATTTGTTGTTCCAAAAATATTTCAGGTGCCATAAAATATTTTTTTTTACTCAAGTAAAAGGAATGCAAATGGCTTACTAATGAATCCTAATCTGATACTATTCATCAAAAAAAAAATTACTGAACTTGTTTGAACAGTAACGGTTCAAGCCCATTTCAGATGGGACCCTGGACAGACTGATGTAGCATTTGGGGGACTCCAGCTCAATGATCCTTAAGGTTCTTTCCAGTCTAAGCCATGATTCTGTAATCCCATTAATAAATATCATACTAGAGAATCAACATCTCTGTGTGCAAGATTCATATATGAAAACAACTGAGGACCAAACAACTATTTTACACGCAGGGGCATATGTATGGGAGTACTGACTATTTCTAGAAAACACACATGTGGTTTGATTTAGATTTTGATAGCAAATAATAACTAACAAGGCATATTTAAAGTTTCAAACAATTATGAACAAGCAGCAGTTACCTAAATGCAGTATACTACTGCTAAAGTAAAATAGATTTAATTAATCAGAAAGATGGATGAAGAATTTTAAAGAGGATTTGGACTTCTGCACAAGAAGTTTAGATTTTAGCACAATCAATTATCTCAAGTTCAATATCTTTATTATCCAGTTACCATACAGTGAATATTTCTACACCTTTCCAAATAAACAACAGATGTTCCGACTACAGAAACAGTGTACATTAGTAATGAAAGACAATTCATGACATATTGTACCCATGGGCATGGAAATCTTCTGATTAATCAGGTATTTTCATAACAGCTGTAGAAAAGGTAGGCTAAGAGGCTTCACAAAGTTGTACAGTCACAAAAAATAACTAACTTATTAAGGTTCGGAGGAAAATGTTGAAAATAAATAAAGTAAAATAAATTTTAAGGAAACGCATTTTCAGAAAATGTTATTAAAAAAAAAATGATAAGAGATTCTTTCTCAAATTCTTTGAGGCCATAAACAGTCAATAATCAGGATATACAACTTAATTTGGATTCATCTGACTAAGTACAAAAAGGCCATGGACAGAAGTGGTGTTTTTTTTCAAGTTGCATGAATTCTCTATATCAATGAAAAAATTGAACAGACTTCTGTTCTGTCTCCTGGTTTCTAAGGTTGTTTCTCATTTACATATACCTTTCCAAAACTGTAATTAAAAAGGTTTTAAGGCAGTGAAGTAGCTAATGGGCGGTTACCACTTTCACACAAACAGCAGAGTGAGGGACACAGCAGAAATCTAGAAGACAAAAGAGCTATCAATACATGGAAATCAAAAACACAGGCTGCATCACTAAACCAAAGTCATACCTACAACACTTCATCAAGACTGATGATGCCCGTAATCAAAAATGTTCCATTCCCTTTTAGAATCCTTATATCCTTAACATCCATGAAGTAGTAAATGCATTATGAAAGAAAAGATCATATTCATAGGCCGTGCCTAATGTGACTCTAAAGATGTGTTTTTGTGCAGTGAAGTACTCTTCTAATGTATTTCTCTTTCCAATTTACTATGGTAGAAGCTGTTAAAGTAATGGCAGACACGTCAGCATACAAAGAGACTCATGGCAAGGAAGTGTGTACAAATTTGTTTTATATTTATCATAATTAGTTAGATAGTCATTTTAAAATCTATCTCATTCCATACTTTTATGTTTAGAGACATAAATGCCATCCCGTCAATACTTTAAAATAAAACCAGTGGCATTCAATAACTTCCGTAAACAATCTTCAGTAAAGGTCTAGAGCTCAAGTGGATAACAAGAAGGTAATAAAACCTAATACCACTTATAGGTCACATAATATGACAGTTTATTTTAGCTCTGGTGAGCAATAGTATGGGAAAGATAATACCATTTTCTGTCTGCTTAGTCACAGTTTTAGAATTCCTAGCACTTCCAATGCTGGTTTACAAATCTTTAAGGCTTTACAAGACCAGATTGTGCTTTCCTTCTCCTTATACGTATACATGAAGCTCTAACAAGTGTTATGTGTTTAGGAATTTGCTGTTAAATTAAATTTTCACCATAAATACGTAATTTGGTATTTTAAAGGTCTTCAAAGGCTTACAGTGTAACAATGCACATTAGTGCTATGTGTGGAAAATAAAGTAAGCACAGGAGTCAATTATCTCAAAATGACCTAGTCTGAATTACGAATATCCCACATTCAGAAGGCATGCTTGCAAAAACAGTGAAATGATGGGTAAATGACACATCAGCAGAAGTAGCTCAGCACACCTAAGAATCACAGTAGACAAACACATACCAGGGTGTATTGGATAGAAAAGGTAAGATACACTTCTCAGTCTTACTTTTAACAGATTGAAGGGCTGACCAGTGAATGTCACAAGTTGCCTGAACCTTTCTGATACAGAAATGATGAACCTTTGATACAGAATGACAATCATGATTTGGGCTCAATCGGATGTTTACTTGAGGATTTGAAATTGGAAGCACTCTATTACAGGCATCAGTTGAAAGATTTGCCCTGAAGGTCAAACACTGTGTCACAGTCTGTTTCCTGTCTGGAAATCTGCCAAATCTTAAAAAGAATAGACTTCAAATGAACAGAACTTTAGCAATCATGATGAAAGTTCTCATTCATATTTTGTTTAGGGAATGAACAAAGGTTTGAGTTAAACCAGCTAATCTGGAAGTAGTACATATGTCAACACCAGGAAGCATTTCAAAATAGATTAAGCATGAAAGATAAAGTTTTCAAGAACCATTAGTGATCTGGGGGGTACATCATCCTCTAAGTGCCCAGCAAATTCAGTTAGAAAGAAACTGTTTTTTTGGAAAGATGTGGTGCTTACTTCTCCAGCTAGATGATTTTCCTTTAATGAATAATTTACATCAAAGCAGCATTTGTTAAATAATGGATACAAAGGTAAAAATGAATAACTGAAGTATAAAGAATTCATTTCATGCAGCACATAACGTTCCAGTGTTTTGACATTGGCTTCCCAAGGAGACTCAGCTTTCAATCATCATAAAATAGGGGAAGAGAAATAATGGCCATACCTGATGGTTGGTGCTCAGACACTGATCTGAAAACACATGACACTGTTTGGAAATGTCAGAAACTTTAGTTCAAACAAATCCTGATGCCGTGTAGTTAATCTAGATTGACAAAGGAGTTCCATGACCACAGAACTGCAATGTGCTGTGAAAGAGAAACTCCACACAGACCAAAACATTGAAATAACCTTGTTAAAATGGTCAAATTGTCTCTTTTTGCCCACTTTGCTCTGTTTTCTACCTGGCCATCTTCCCTATAGCATTAGCATAAGGACTTCAGTTTTGGACACTCTCTCTCATTTAATTTGCTTTATTAGCTTCAATTCCAATAATACTCTATTATCTCACATTCAGCTATTATATTTAGTAAATTAAGTTTTTTTTCCCTTAACTCGTTGCTGTTGTTTTCCTCGTCTAGGCCCATCTTCCTACCTTTTCCCTTCCCATCACCCCCTTCCCAGGGCATGGATCTGTGGATCCCCCCACCCAGTCCCTGTCACGGAACTAAGCCAAACATGGCCATACTGTGACAAAGATCTTGGTTTGACTTGATGACAAACTTTTCTATGATTTCACACATCTGCAAACAAACTGGAATTAGGCAAAAATACTCCAGCATGACTTCATGCTTATTGTAGTTCAGAAAACTTGTACATAACTGTCCAAAGTTTGAAGCTTGACATTATTAACTTAATTTGGAAAAAAAATAAATAAACAGGGTGGAATACCCTGTAAATACAAATTTTAAAATATGTAGACAGATCGCATCTTGCTTTTACAATACAACACAAAACCCTGCACCTCTATGGCACTTAATGCACTGGCTCACCCATCAGAGAAAGCCCTGGTCGTTTCTTACTCCAGTGAAAGAAAAAGAGACTTTCCGCATGTTGAGATTTGTTGACTAAGGCAGAAGAATGTTATATAGAAATGACTGTTCCTGAAATTCAACCATAGTGTCCTCATACACTGTTGAAAACTTAATGTTTGATGACAGTCAGAAAACTCAGCAGAGAATGCAGCTGACATTTTCTTTCAGCAGCACACAGACAAATTATGAAAACTGAGTTTGAAAGACCAGTCACAAAGACTGAAATGCCTTGGAGGGAGAGAAGAAAAGCATTCGTGTTATAGCTGTCAGAGAAAACTAGCTCCTGATCTTTATGCCTTTAGACTGTTGAAGACCAAGGGTACGATCAAACACCTAACATTACCCACACAAATAGAGGATTAAAACAGTTCATATGCAGTTAAATACTGCCTCTCTCAATGTCTTAGCATTTATTAAAAAACACAGCTATTGTGTTGTCTTCACAAGAAAAACTAACTGAGGCTATGTCCAAATGATTCCCTTCTCTATAATTCTTAGTATACCTACTCATTTTTACATCAAGTGTGCCCTTGCGTGCATGAAGTGTTTGTTCTGCAATTCAAATTACCACGGGTCATAGCTACAGGCCTGGTTTCTATATTCTTCCTCTGATCTCTCAGTTAGAGATGTCTTCTCTAATCTCAGAAAATTCACACTCCAACAATCCTCAAAACTGTAGTGTCAGCCTTTGGGAGATAAATTCTGGAATTCCCTTCCCTTTCATTTCAGCTTTTTATGTACTGTATGTGCACTATCATGTCTGTCTTTTTGCAACAAACTGAAATGGAAATTGTATGCTCAGTTCTTCTTTTAAAGAGTCAATGACCATCAGAGATACAGTAACACAGAACGGTCCTTCCTTGGAAACTGTTAGTGTACTCTACTCTTACCAAATCAAGAGCATTCTTGCATACATAAGCAAGTTAAGCCTACGTTCATTATATCTAGAGGATCCAGTCACCTATGCAAACATGAACAAGATTTCTCCATCTTTCATATGTAAAACTTCTTTACCATAACACGATTTTCAAAAAG
Organism: Bambusicola thoracicus; assembly: GCA_002909625.1. NCBI lineage: Eukaryota > Metazoa > Chordata > Aves > Galliformes > Phasianidae > Bambusicola > Bambusicola thoracicus. Next base: position 9,774 of record PPHD01025378.1, read on the forward strand.
TTTACACAGCAGCCACTACTGAAGGCAACAATGGTTTCTGATAAGGCTCATATACAAGTGCAAACTTCCAAAAGCAGCCTATTTATTGCTTCTCTGCTCAAAATATAAATCAAACAAGCTAGTTACATTCAAAATATTTTCTTCAGCAACAAAACTAAGAACTGTTCATGTATGGGAACAGACTGACAGAAGCGACTGTAAAACAACTAAAATTATCATACAATTTTAAATACACTGTTTACTGTTGTTGCTGCTAAAACATCATTTTAAATAGAAAGATCTGAATGCATAATTATTTCATCCCCCGTGCCATTTAAGTAACTTGGGAGCCTAAGTCACTGTGAACTTAGGAAAAACAGTATTATGTTCAATTAAGTTTAATTAACAGGATACCTAAGAAATAGGACAGATATCTCAATATTTGTAAAGTATTTTGAAAAATTAGATGCCCCCATAGAACTAGTGGAAGGGATAAGGTTTATATATATAAGATTAAATACGTTTTTATGCTTTCTAAAATAATACAAATTATACATTTGCATTTTATCCATTAGAAAGAAAGTATCTTTATCTTCACAGTAATTTGAAGTTAGAACTTCTAGTTTTCAATTAAATCAATAAAATATTACCACATACTTTATAAGAAAATTAGATTCTTAGGGGATTTTCATTATAATTAAATTCACAGAGTAACATAGGAACATAAATGTGCTTTCCCTAATGCATACAGTGCATGTTCCTCCCTACTCATCCAGAGGTATCCTAGGCTCTTCAGCTCCCCCTCTATTTCATGCTCAATTCTTACATGAAACTTCATAGTGAATCATGGTTCAAATTAGGAAAAGTATGGAAAAGTGCAACAATGTATTGTGTCTGAATGTCCCTTTGCCACTGCAGGGCATGGATGTTGCTTCAGCCATGCAGGGGGTACCCTAAGAAAGCACTCCTAAGGGTTACAAAAAGGAGACTTCATTTACAGCTCTAATTCAGTCCTACAGAAGTCACTGAATACATCTTTTTAAATGCAAGACAGAGGATGATTCACTATTTAGGATGTTACTATCACATCATAGAAGTGAGTATTCACTTTCTTCTGCAGTACAGAATACCTGTTCAACTCTCAGCAAGATAATTTATGGCTAGTCATTAACCGGCCATAATATATAATATTATAAGAGTATTATAAGAAATATTATTTAGAAAACAAAAAAAATGAGAAAATGATAGAGTTAGAAGATTGAATATTTTTGAAAATCCTATTGTGTGATTACTTGTATGTCTAGGCATCTTAAAATCTGGGACGCAGCCTCTCTATGCTTTTCCTAAATAGCACCAGGATTCAAAGAGATATTGTAAGGAGATCTTTAATTACAAAAGGATTAGGATATTTAACTCTCTTGCTACTACAAGCATCTGGAATACAATTTATTATATGAGGAAAGTTTTCCCTTCCAAACATAATGAATTAGAAATCTAACTGTCCACTACTTCTTCCAACACAAGTACTTGGTGGCCTCAAAGGCAGCGAGCAGCATAATAAATGAAAGAAAATGCTTACTCGTGTAGCATGTAATTAAACTGAAAATCCTGGCCAATAAATGTTCTGCATGCTTAAAGATGATGTGAGTTCAAAGAGAGGCTGAACAGAACAAGAGGGGGAAAAAAATCTATGAAAGATGCTAAACAACCCCAAACCATCCCTGGTTATGACAGTCCCCAAGCTGCAGCGTGCTACACGTTGAATGAGTATAGATGTTTACTATGGTTTCCTATGTATTTGTTTTCACTCAGAAAAGGAATACTTCAGTCTCCTGTGCTAAAGCAGTACCTATGTTCCTTTACAAGGTGATTAACGTAATAACTAACATGCATAAAGATCTTTTTCACATGGAAAAGCTCATCTTCTGCTTTAAGTTCCTATTTCTATACGTCAAATATAAATGTTCATGTACTCTTTTTATTTGGATAAATCCAAGTACTGTCACATATATTTCTTGGCATGATTGCAATA
>PPHD01025379.1:0-11783 GCA_002909625.1 Bambusicola thoracicus
GCCCTGGGCAACCTGGTCTAGTAAATGGGGTGGTTGGTGGCCCTGCCTGGCAGGGGGGTTGGAGATTCATGATCCTTGAGGTCCCTTCCAACCCAGGCCATTCTGTGATTCTGTGACAAGGAGTGCCTAGACACATTATTCAGAGTGAAGAACTTTCCTGTGCAATTAGGCATGGACTAAAACCTTCCCCACTGGAGTTTTTTCTCACTTCTTTTAAAATTCTTTAAAATTCTTCTGTTATCAGGAGAAGCAGAGAAGGAATGCTACTTTTATTAAAATGATGGGTAAAAAGCATCAGCATATAACCTGAAACAACTGGGTTTAACATCTTCTTCTGACCAGAAATTTTTAAAACCTCTTTCCACATCTTTCTGAACAGTGTTTTAGTGGCAAGATAATTAATTCCAGAGGTCTTCATATAGAGGCACCAAATTCTGTGTGATCCTGTGTATTATGCATCCCGATTATGTGCAAAAAGCACTGCAGAACAAAAGCAGCTTCCTAGGCCATAGGAAGGGCAATGACTGTACAGCTTGCAGGACCATGACACCTGGATCCCGTTTGAGCTTTTACTACCTATCAGAAAAGGTGATACAGCCATGAAATTTTGCAAGAACAGTGAATACTTGGGTACTACAGGAGAAGTCTGCAAGCAGATAAGCTACCAGAAGTTCATTCATCAACAAAATGTGCAATATCTAGTTGAGCAAAGAGATAGCCAAGTATTGTGTGCTGTGCTGTTTATATACCACTTTTCCTCTTTTTTCACTCCCTTCAACATCATGCTGTTTCATTAAGCTACTTGATTCATCATTTGAGAATAGAGAAGTACAGCTCAGTGAGCATTCAGACAGTTTAATTTAATTTTCTCAGGTTTTCAGATGCGGGCTCAATTTGATATGACCCTTTGAAATTGAACCCAGCCCTTGCTGTTGCTAATCAAATCCTGGCACACCGTTCCATCAGTGGGAAGAGTTTTAAACTGTAGTAGTATTAGTTTGTAGAAAAGTTTATTTTGTAAGATGTGATAATGAACCCTCTCTTTATCCATTTCAGAAGATAGGAAGATTAATCATGAGTATAAAGAGCTTTATAGTGAGAAACAAAAAATGAGCCTATTTATTTATTTATCACAAACTAATTTCAGCATCAGGAGGACAACAGGACAGACAACATTTGAATTTTCAAGTTTTATATGTTAGGGTTTTCCTTACTTTTTTTTTTTTTTTTAAATTGATTTCTATTTTGCATTTGGGGAAAGAAACAGGTGGGTTTTTTTTCTTCTAATTTTTATTTTTTCTCAGGTACTCTGACCCATGTCCAGGTGGAAAACATTCCTCTACAGTTCTATCATTTGGATATGAAGGTGATGGGATACCCTTTGTGAATTTTTTTCATCATTATGTTGCAGAGAATTTGCTCTATAGTATCAGTATGCTCTTCGTATCTGTTGCAGTCTCCACGGAAATAAATAGGAAGCACTACTTCTGGAGATAAGTTTTTTTTAAAAGGTTTTTAATAATATAAAATGTGTAGCTTTGTGAACTAGGTTCATTAGCATTCATTAACTTTCAGGTATTGTTCTGGAAAAGTAAAAATTTTCACCATTTCTTCAATTATTTTTTTTTATTCTTTCAGATATTCACAACTGACAAAAAATTATACATTAAGGTTTCTGTTGTTCCCTCTGAATCCGCTGTTCAAGGCAAGAACCTGACAAATCCAGTATAACAAATCTTATCTTCTTTGAAAATGACAACTTTGACCTGCCCAAAAGACTCATTCTGGGAAATATTCAGTGTGATTTTTGGACTAAAAGCAGAAATAGAAAAATGCTTTGCATTGATTTGCAGTTTACATTCTTGAGAATTACAATAGCAGGCATTGTTCAAAGGTGACTAGATACAGCATAAGTTCAGTGAAGAAAACATCCTATAATAAGTATTTAATTAAGCTGAAACCAGCAGTTCTTTGAACAAAAGAACATGAGAACTTTTTCTAGAGATGCTACATAATTGTTCCTTTAGAAAATGACTACATATAAATGATAGTTCAATATTAATGTCACATTTAATGGCATAACTCAGTATCATCAATCTTTTTCTATTTCAGAGTTCTGTTTCTGTTTCTAGCAATTACCAGTGTCAAATCACATTGATTCTACTATTGTATTTGTTTTAGTTTTTTTTTTAATATTTTATGAAAAAAATGAAGAAAAATAAAATTTTATATTAAAATGTTTTAATGAATATTTTCTAACTACACATACCAAAGAAAAAAAAGAGTAGCCAGGATAATATCCACTGTATGGACAGTTCTTTTTAAATCTTTTTAAATATTTTTAAATATGTTGACAACCATATTTGTATTAACAGTTCATAAACTGTGTATATATATTGTATTAATATATATGTTTCACTATGTTGTAGTTTAACCTGGCAGGTGTCTCAGCACGACATCATTGTTCACTCACTGCCCCTGTTCCCAGTGAGATGGGGGAGAAAATCAGAAAAAAAACCTCACACATAATAGAACTCGTGGGTTAAGATGAAATTATTGACTAAGATAAAGGAAAGAATAATGTTTGTGAAAGAAATATATATATATATGTATGTATGTAACAAGTGATGCACAAACAATTGATCATTACCCTCTGATCGATGCCCAGCCAGCCGCCCAAACAGGAGAAGAGGAGGAGATGAACTCCCATTGCCTTTAAAACTTCATCCACATGATGTCACGTGGCATGGAATACCCCTTTGTCCAGTTTAAGTCAGCTGTCCTAATTTTGTTTTCTCAATGCTCCCCGGGCCCTACACTACAAATAATTTTGGCACTGTACAATGCTGCTTAGCAGCAACTATAAACATCAGAGTATTATCAGCAATGTTTTTCTCCTAGGACCAGAATTTGGTATCATGCTAGACACTTCAAAGAGAACAATTCTGCCCCAGCTGAAACTGGGGGATCAGGTCCCACAGTTTCTACACATCCTAATTACCATCATCTATACTGCTTTTTGATACATATATATACTCACACATAATTTACATAGTCTATGGGCCATTCATGTAAAATGCGCGTGGTACTCAGATCATAATTTTGGACTTCATCTGTCATAACAGTCTTTCAGTGCAGGGGGATGATTCACAGTGCTGTGTTAATGCATGCGAAAACTAGTTCTGGTTCCACTGGAGTTCATTCTTGTTTAACATGGGTAATTCTTAATATACTGTTGTTAAGAAGACATAGAACAGCCATAATAATGCTAACATGCAGCATTATGTAGTAGTTTCACATCTTGTAATTTAAATTATTTGCTGTTCTCAACCAGGTAATTGCTTAGGAAGCAACTGCAAACATTGATGTGTTGTCAGCATTGTTGTCCTAGAACCATCATACTAGACACTCTGAAGAGAATGGTTCCATCCCAGCTGAAACTAAGACACTCAAAACAATTTGTACTACTAAACAAACTTAAAAGCAAACAATACAAATTAATGAACTGTGGTTACCTCAATAAACTACTATAAGTTGTCAAAAATTGAGTTTAATATCACTTTGCTAATGGAAACAGAGAATGTATTACCCTTCGGGCATGTTTGGAAGGGGTCATTCCTTAAGACTGCTGGAGTTAAGCATAAAATTGTTGAGAAATTTCTATAATACTGATCTCTGTCTCTGAATAACAGGAGAACCTCAGTGATCTCCAAAGGTCTATGCATAAGACAGGCATACAGAAACGGCAAAGAGTTTGTGCCGCATTAACTTCTAGATCCTGTAGCAACCATTTTTCTCTGAACCTCTCTTTACTGTGAAGGTCTGTGACTGTTGAATATACAGCCCACTATTCTCAGTGCTCTTTTGCAGAACATACCAAATAAAAGACTGCATTTTGTTAATTTATAAGAAACGTATTTCAAGGCAGAAAAAAATTTTGAATATCTCCTTTCTTAAAATGCTTTTTATTGTAATTTTGAAAAATGGAAAATTACTGAAAGCATTCAGTATTACTTTTCTTTCAGTTCTATCTGTTTTGATGACTTAAGGCTATCTTTAATATGCCTACTAATGTCAAAGTCATTCTTCAGGACCTTCAGAACTATGTATCTGAAGAATGTGGTAGAAAAAGAATAGAATTTTCATTTCTGAAGGAAATTCATCTTTTCATTGCTTGTTTTTGATATCAAACAGAAAAATAAAGAAAAATCAATTTGGATCAGAACAGATATTCAGCAAAGACAAAGGAAAAATGTTATAGTAAGTCATATATTTGTTTATCTAAAACAGAACACTCTGAGGTTTTAGGCTGTATTTTTCTTCAACATCTCAAAAGATAAAGTAAATTAATTGCATTTTTAAACAAAAGAAATAAAGCAATTCCAGAAAACATTAAAGTACATATGTCACTCCAAAAGTAATGCCGTCCATTTATTTCCATGGAAACCGCAACAGATACAAAGAGCACAATAGCACCACTTGATGGAGCAAAATTCATAGAATCATCACTATTTTGCTTTGCATTTTCATCAGATATGAACAACAGCCTGCATGCTATACTCATGAAAATCTGCATGGCCATCTGGAACACGGCTTGTCCTTCACACCACTGTCACCACTGCTGATGCACACCACCCACCATCTCACTGCGCTCACATTCACTGTTTATTCAATGTGACTATTCAGCAAGTGTCAGTGAATGTCAGTGGATGCCATTTGTTCCACAAAGAGACATTCAATAACACATCTTTGTTTCATATACACTTCCATGTCAGACGCCATTTTGTCAGACTGCCCTTCTGCTGCTATCCATCACACAGCAACCAAATGTAATGGAATATTGTCAGGAAGGTTTATCTTCTACTGCTATATCAGCAACATCTTCTTCTGACACCCTGGGCCAACATAACAAAATTGGAAGACATTAATATCTGAGCAGACCTTATATCTTCTGAAGACTTTGGTTTAGAACACAAATGATGTTTTGGCATTCACATTCCATATGGAAAGAAATTTTAATGTTGAAATTCACCTGTGTATTTCACACATATGTGATGAAACATACATATGTGTGATATTCTATTTGTTTTTTACCTGAGAACCACACTTTGTTAGATCATACATCACTTCATAGAGTAATGCATTCATATTTGGTATATAGTTTCCTGGGATGAGGGAACTTTTTTTTTTTTTTTATTATCTTTTTTTGTAAGGAAAACTCTCTGTACATGTGACTTTTTTTGTTACCACCCATTGGTCCCTATCCATATCTGTCATATTCCTCAGCAGTAGGTGATGAGAACCCTACTTGTTTTCCAGGACATGAGAAAAACATGAGTTTATCAAATTGGAAATAAAGCTTTTTCCTTACCCCTTTTCCACTAGTTTCTAAAATTTAATTAGCTTTATTGGCTGTTGCTGTACACTGAGCTAGCATTTTCCAGTTGCTAAATTCATAGTTAGGCAGAATTTAAAACTGTCTATTCTCATGTATCTGCTTAAACCTGGCTTCACTTAATTTTAATTTCTGATTACTGCTTGTGCTAATGTACTGATGTTTCTTTGTTGATTCTTGTTAACTGTATCAGCTGTGCATAGTAGATATGTAGTTGCTGTGGAGAGTGGTAGCCAAAAATTAAGACTGCTGTAAAATGTGCAGCTGACATCTCAGAAACATGACCATGTGTATTATTTACATATAGAAAATATGTTCACATCTATGACCTGTTGGTTATTTCACTATTCAGCTAGTTTCCCATTTTTATTTCTTTTCAATATCCACAAATTTCACATGTACACAACAAAGGCTTTAAGTTATGTCTTATGTTTCAAATGAACAAGAGGTGTTCTTCACAACCATGCTAGTCCCCAACTTTTATTCTACAGCTCCATAAATTTACTAAACAGTTATATCTGGGTTAATTTTTCCCTTGCGTGACATCTCATTTCTGTGCCTCAGAACTGATATGTAGAGATTATCAAATGTCAAATGCAAATGTGAAATGGATCCATGCTGTACAAAATAGTCTCTTATTGATATTGAACTGACTATTCCCTTTAAATGTTAATGAAACTATTGTAATTACTGAAATACCAAAACAGCTCAAGAGCTGGAGATCACAGCTGTAGACCATTACTTGTAAATTACTGGCACAAGTACAGTCTTGGAAGAAAGAGTTGTATAAGAACTTATTGTTCATGCTTTTCTTCTGTGATAGCACTTAATCAAATTAATAATCAAATAATCAAATATTGTACAAGCGTAGAGAGAAAACTAAGCAAATTTCTTGCTCTACAAAAGAGATACATAAACACTACACCCTATCAGGATCCCTTTCTCCCCACCTCCTCCTTTTTTTTTTTTTTTTTCATATGGACCCAGAATTAAAATTATCTCATAAAGACATTGAATATGTAGTGACATGAGATAATCTTTTTAATTCTTTTGCAAAGATTCCCTTGTTACATTTTCAACTGAAATTAATAATTATGTTTTCATTTTCTTTTTATTTTTATTAATGGGAAGACTATGTTCAAAAGCAGATAGACAGGATGGAAGGAAAGTAAGCTAAATAATGGGGAGAGTGCTGCTGCATTTTTTGGTTGCATATTCTTTTCAGCCAGCAAGTCTGTGGCACAGATGCCGCAAAGAAGAAAATCGAGTACTTGAATGGGTAAGTAACTTTAAGACAAAAAAATGTCTGACAGCTATGCAAGCACAACTAGGCAGTAAAGAACCAGTGATATCTATACTAAAAAGGGCTGGTGACACCTTGATTCTTTGATCTATGAACTGTGTGACAGGCTTGCAAACGGATAGTTTATTATCTGGGAGGAGAATAGCAAAATCCTACAGTGTTTCACAGGGTTAATGTGTATAAAACAGCCATTTAGATGTGCGCCAGGGATAGACTGGGGGAGGAGTTTGCTTCAGCATGCAAGGAAGTTGTACATGCGTCTGTGTCTATATGTATGTCTATGCATATGTGCTTGTGCGGAGAACCACGCAGTACTCAGCTAGTCAAAACAGCTGCATCTGAGAAGATATGTCCCGAAGCAGACTGTGGAATTGCCAAAACCTCTTAATTCACCTTCTGGTGACATCGAAGGTGGTCCAAGCTTGACTGGGACGGTATTCTTATTTTCGCGGAGGATCGCTATCGTTTCACTCCATTTAAATTCGAGAATAAGCATCTCATGACGCCATGCTCCGCTGCATCGGAACTGTATGAGCCAGGAGGTCTTGCAGAGAGGGAGAAGCAGAGAGGGAGACACATTCCAGACTGAGAAGAAAAAGTGACATTATCTGTCTTTGCTGTCTCTGGGTTGAATTTTTTGGCTTTTTTTTTTTCCCCCAAGAAATCTGTCTCTTGAAGGTATTGGAGTAATATTTCTGTAAGCCTTGTATCAACAGCAATAAATGTATTTGTATCAGGAGCAGAGCCAGATAATTCTGCTATTGTTCTTACAGGGATCTGTTGTTTTGTGGATCACATGGGGAATTCCAAACAGAAGCAGTCTTCATGCTACCTGACACTGTATGAGCTTAGTCATCTCCGGCAAATAACTCGTCTTTGAAAGAAGCTTACATCTCACCTAAGCGTATTTATGTGGGCAATCTTTCCTCAGGTGCTGACACTTGATTTCTTTTCCTTCAGTCATTTTTAAAAGTATCTTTGGCATGATGTGTACTATTGATGTGTGGTATTTCTGTTCAGTTATTTTTTCTTTCTTTAAAGGGCATCTTTTTTTAGACACAAGTAAACGTGAAACTGAAACACAAGAATTATTGATTCAACAAAGTGTAATTTTTGTAATAAAATAGCTAAATAATTACTGTAATCCTGTTGGCACATAATGAGTATCAGAGGCTATCTGTTCTTTTTGTTATCATTACTCCACACCCACGACTGCCTCAAAGAAGAAAGAAAAAATAAAAACCAAAACAAACAAACAAACAAACAAACAAAAAACCTAGTTATGATAATCTACAGAAATTACAATGGAATAAAAGTAGGTCAGATAAGTGAACATTAGCATAAAGCACAAGAGATTTGAGTAGCTGTTTTTTCGTGTGTTTTTTCTTGTAGTAAAAAAGGAGTTAATTGAAGTGAATATATACAACTGAATGCATAGATATTTTGTAAAGAAAAATCCAGAAACAATGGATATTAAGAGGGAAAAAAAGATACACTTTAGCAGAATGAAGACAAAACTGTGAGCTACTTATGCTTTTGAAAATAATTCTTACTTAAAATCTGCAATGAGAAAAATTAGAACTAAGGCATCGCTTGTCTGATCTGATAATTGAACGATAAAATATATGTACTGCTGCAAGTCAGTTTCCTCATTCCACTTTAGAAGTGCAATCTAGCTCTGACAAAACAGAATCTTTACGGTTCTATGGATTGACACCACAAAGCCATGGCCGTCCTTTGAAATCTATGGAACTGTGATAAATCTTCATAGCCCTGTATTCTAAGAGAAAAGAAGATTAAAGAAAGATTTTTAAGAGTGGTGTATTACCTCTTCCACACTATTTTAAGATGAAAGGACTGCATTATGGTGGGCTAGTAGTTATCAGTTTTTCTTGAGATTAATAATTAAAAAGAATTTATAGGTATAGGAAAGTAGTGCTCCTGTATAAAGATTTAAACAACAGAAAACTGTTTAAACCACTGGGCTTGAAGGCTGAATTATAGATATGAGTGTAAAATATATAGGTAGAAAATCTTTCTTTAAGAAATATACTTTCTCAATTGTATTTTACATCAGCACTAAAGAGAGCCGTAGAAACACAGCCACCCTAACTGAACTATATATTCTTTCCTTGATAAATAAATGCCAAATAAGTTATAAAATACAGTTCTTTCAATCAGAAATGTAGATCACAGTTTATCTGACTGACCTAACATTCTCTGCATGTGTATCTGGGATTAGTAGTGTCCTGCTTATGGATCCAAGTATTTTCAATTGGATTCTCACTTGGAAAATTTTGGAATAAAATGTCTCTGGGAAGAACAGAAGAAACTAAAACAAAACTAGCAGCAGAATCTTCTTGTTACAAAACAGTAAGTAATTTTTTACAGAGTCAGAAAACTGTTAGAAGTATTGGTTGAAGAAAATATGTGCTGTCTCTGTGACAAAACTGGACTGGTCAGGGTTCTTGCTTGCTTATTTGTTGTCTTGCTGTTCAGGTTAACTGGAAAATATTTTGAACATGCAGGCTTCTGGGGTTCATTCTACAGTGGGACAGAAATTAGATGACTTCTGTGGATGTGAGTGTTAATCCAAATCACATCACCTTGGAATTAGTTCTCCCACTTATTTGACTTCCAAAGTTCAATTCAGCCCAGATGTATGAAGCCCAGCTTCAAGTTTATGCCCAGATAAAATTCACCATGAGGAAGGAAATAGGTTAACTGCCACTGTAAGTATCTAAAACTAGATTTTCATATTTTATTCCTGTTTAGTTTTGCAAAAGGATGTGCTTAATATGTTCTTAGCAACAAAATTTGATTAAGTGCTTTCACAGAATTGTTATAGCTAGAAGGGACCTCTGGAAGTCTTTGATTAAACTAAAAGGCAGGGTTTTGTTTTCACTTTATTTTGTATAAATATAATCTTAGCCCACAGTCAGACTGGCCTTTTTAGAATAACTCTTCCCTTTTAGCAGAAGACTGGATGCCAGGATCCCTACTTATTTATCAGTATATCAGAATTTGAAACCTCAAGCAGAGACAACTGGTTGCTCCAAGTAACACAAAATCTTTTCTCCACAGTAGAGTACACTAGTTCTATTACCAAGGGAATCTTTATATCTTCAGAAATAGGCTACAGTTAATCCAAGTGTAAGTATGACAGGATTTAATAAAGCCATATCAAAGATGTTTTCGAAATCCCTTTTAAAAAGTCATTGAATGTTCATAAGTTTTTTATGTGGTGATATTGCTCCCTTAAAAAATAAAGAGAGAGTATGAAACAGAATTTCTATATCTAGATATGCATGGAGATATAATGACTACAATACATTGATTATAATGAGTTTTGTTTGAGTCCATCATTAATGACCTCTTTAAAGAAAACTGAAAAACAGAGGATGTGATAGTAAAGATGTATTTGTCAAAAACATCAAACTATAACAATTTTAGCATGTTTTTAATAGCTGTATAAACTTGCTTTCTCTTTGACATTTAGGATTGCAAATGGAGGGTCATGTAATGTAGCATCTTCTGTCATAAGTCTACTGCTTCACTGTTCAAACTTATGATGTTAAAAACACAAACAAGGTTAGTGAGAGTTCAAAAGAGTGGGCTTTGAGATCTGTCAGTCCATGCTAATGTACAGACACTCCTTGATCTAAAAGAAAAGGCAGAATTTTATTATTATATTTACTATTGATATTTTGTTTTAAAGTTATGTTTGTAATATGTCCACGTCTAGACAAAGTTGATTTTTTTTTTTTTGCCCATATAGTCAATTTGTTCCAGTCCACATTTTTATTTTAGCTGAAGAAACCCATTCTTATCTCAAACAGCAGTGTTCCCAGATGAAAACACATGTAACATTTTAGTAAGCTAGATTTATGTCAGGTAGGCCATGAACCTTTATTGTGTTCCTGTGGCAAATAACATAAACAAGCAGAAAAGCTGTTGACCACTTGTAATGAACTGGCTCTCTTATTTCACTTTGAAGACAGTTTAAATGAAGTAAAAAGAGGAAAGCATACATAAAGCTGCAGAAGCCACAATAAATTGATTTTTTCCACTGCTTTTGTTACTTCATGGAATTTCTACAATGTAAAGCCAAACAAAATTGTAACTTGCAAGCGAGGCTTTTCCCTTCTATTTTCAGGAGAAATGATACACTTATTACAAAATATTTTGTAAGTATACAACATCTAAGCAATAAACTGGATTAATATTTTACTGAAGTGACAAAGCAATTACTTTTCTACTGAAATTTTTCATTTATTTGCAAAAACATTTTGCTATCAGCTAGCTCACTGAGTAGGCAGTTTATATAGAGTTCTCTTGATCAGACTTCATTTCTCAAAGGATTATCTGTCCATACCTGAAAGTATTAAACAAAGGCTTGTAATTAAGGACATGATTTGTGGTGTTAGGCCAGCATAAAGCTTTTTAATCCTTGACACCTGCAGACTTCTGTGTCATACTTTTACAAGTAATGTTGGTAGTACCTCCAATTTACCTTTCCTTCTTAGACATTCTTAGATTATTTAGAGCTATCACAACAGCCTAGATTTTGCTTTTATGTGTGCAATGGAGTCATACTCTTAGAATATACCTATACAGCAATCAGAAGTTTGAAACAAACAAATATAAGAACACCTGTGGCAATTTTCCACTATTTGGCTTAGATCCCAAGAGAAATGTTTCAGTAGTGACTGCATTTGTTATCCCAGGCCACTAGGTTTTTAAATGACTGACCCATCTTTAGAAATACACATCTCCAACTGTCATTTTATCACATCCTAAAATATGGGAGTCAAAGAAGGAAACACCATCTGCAAGTCTATTTTTTTTCCTCCAGTGACTATAAGGAGAAGATGATTAGCATAGATGATTAGCTTGGACCAGCTGTCTTATTTTCAGTTAGATAAAATTAGATAAGGTGAATCTGATCCTGAATGACTGGAATTTTCTTTATTTTCTGAGCTGAGTATTGAAGGCAATAAACCCAGGCAGAAAAAAATTATTTTCGCCGGACAGAGGGGAACAGTCAAGCCTTCTACTACCAATGTTTCCAGCTGCATGTCACCT
>PPHD01025380.1:0-11783 GCA_002909625.1 Bambusicola thoracicus
TAAGGTTTTACTGCTGCGCAATAAATTTGACATCTTGGTGCTAGATGTGATGTGTCTGTCCCATTTGTCTCTGTGCAGGGGGTGTCCAGAATGGAGGGGAATAGCCTAGCCAGTTTGCTGCCTAGCCAGCGCTGGTTGTTGATTGCAGCAACAAGTCCCTTTATCAATGATTATAAAAATATTGTTTTAACACGCTCTGGTCAGATCTTATATCGTCTCAACACTTTGTGCCCCATGTTGGATGCTGAAAGGACTGTTGTGGTTGTGTCCTTCTGGCTCATTCTAGTCATTGTTAAGATGCCAGCAATGTAAACATGGAGGTTTTGGGACCATACCTAAACATTTATGTTGCCTCCATTGTTTTCCTCTTCACACAAACACCTTCATTTTGCTTTTCATGAGGACTGCACTTCGACACTAAGTAGATAAGCAAGCTGCCCTAATTTTTCCACATCTGCAGTCATCAGCTGCAGATGAAGGGGACAGCAAAACTTCAGCCCAATTCAGCTGCTTTGCCTTTATTTACATTGCATAAGTTACTCTTTGCGAAAGTAGTCAATTTATCACTGAGCCTTTGCACACAGTGAAGTATCATTGTGAGAATACATGCTTTCTGGATGGCACCAGGTGGATCAGTATCATAGGTATTTACTTACAGACAGAAAATGAAAAGGGAAACAGGTGGAGCCCAAGTTGTCTAATGTCCATATGTTTCCTTGTAACAATATTCCTCCTAACAGTGACAGTGCTCCTAACAGTCTTGCTGTGCTTTCCCTGCTAGAAACTAATAACAGATGTTGGTTTGCTAAGAGGTATCCTCGGTACTTTCTGAGTCTCAGGATTAAATTTATTCTTAAGAACAGAGGAATGCATTAACATTTTTCTTACTGAAGATTTTTTTCTGCCTTAAAGATTAGCTCCAATTTTAGGAATTAAGATACGCTGTCTTATTTTGTTCTCAAGCATAGCAGTACTGCTATGTAGAGGCTTTGAAAGTTCCAAAATGCAAAATTCTCCATCTACTGGAAACATAATTAGTGGGAGGTTTATGTACTTTAGCTATTTCAATTAATTTTTGAGATATTATGAAACTAAAGGTCTTTACACAGATTGAGAGACAAACAAACAAACATACAACAACAACAAAAACACAAACAACCCTTGTTTAATTAAAGGCCTTTTAGGAAAGATTTAAAAATAACTTAAACTGGAAAAGCCAAATCACAGTTTACTGGGAAATAGAGACATACTGTGCAAACATTTAGTTACAGCTTGCAAATAAATACTGGAAATGCTTGCATCATTGCTAGTGACTAAATAATCAGAATAAAATGACTGTGTATTCCTTGTACAGCCTAGGTTTAAATACAAAGAATTAACTTGGATATATGTGGAGCCTGCAAAGCCATACTAAGAGCCTTCAGACATGTGGAAATGTCTTTGCAGGTGAGAGGGGGATCGATTCATATGACTCTTGCTGAGGCTGAAAAGTCTACTCTTTCACAAGCATCTTGTCACGCTACTTTTCCTTTTCTTTCTTGATCTGGCTAATAACAATCTCAACATCTCAGAACTTGACCACCATACAGGTAGTCATTGGATGATTTGGTGGGATTGCTTATATCTAGCATGAAAAAATCTCCAGACTTTTGACCAACTAGAAGAAATACTTACAAAAACTATACCAACACATGAATGTATTTGTGTCTGTTCACTGAAAATTTTCTTAGGTCCAAACGGGCAATTTGTGGTGTAAATTCAAGATTTACACTCAAAATTATTATAGCACAACTGTGAGTTTACAAACATAACTCCCCGTTAAATTTCAACTGAGAAACTTAGATTTCTATTGTGTGTCCTGAAGAAGGATTGCTGAGACTCATTGGCAGCATTAGATTTATCTTTGAAAGTTAGCTGTCACTGAGAGTAACCTAAATAACTTGCTGCTGCATTAAATAACTTCGGCGTTTGTAGCTCGCTAGTGGATTGCAGCATCCCTTTGCCTTACCACTTTCAATTATCTCTCTGTGACACTCCAGCAGTCCTAGGTCTGCAGATACAGCACTTAAGAAATGCTTTGCCATCCTGCCTAGGCTACAGCCATATGCACATTGCTCCTGTGGAAACCCCAGGACTGCATGTGCAGCGCTTTCGTAGTGTTGCAGAAACAATTTGGTTTCGGCTTCTTGGCAGTCTTTCTGCAGAAAGTTATTTTTCTGCCAACAAAGACATCACTTAAATAGGAGACTGTCTTACAGCTGAAGTAAAAATACCTACAGATAGCAAAAGAGCACTTCTTTTTTTGTGTGTGTGTGCAGTAGATATATCTTAAATCCAGCAGACTTCTGTCAGAATTTCAGGTCCCACTTACCTTTCGATCACAAACTAATTCTGAGGGTTTCCAAGAGTGTTGCAGGCACAACGTTTTATAGCAGGCTGGCCTGAAGTCTGACAGCATATATTCACACTTCCAGCTTAGGCTAGCAGGAAGAACTAATAATGTAATCAACATTTAATAGAAATTAGACAGTTAGTTTAGTTTTTCCAGTTTTGCCCATCCTCTATCTTATTTAAAGGGTGGTTTTTTTGTGTGTGTGTTTTGTTTTTGGTCAGTTTAGAGAAAACAGCTGCTGTGAATTTCACAACTGATCGCCTGTTTTGAGGCATATCAAGAATGGTTTCTTGCCAGACAGCTTCATTATTATCACGCCTTGCTGTAGATTCTTGTCTCCCTTCTGCAGCATTCCCAGTTTAAAGTTCTCACTAGTTTGTCTAGCTTGCTGGCAAGGATGTTTTTTAGTCCTACTTGGTTGAGTGAATCCTGCCTCTCCCTATCAGACGGCACTGTCCTCGCAAATCATCGTACAATTGTAAAATCCAAGTTCCTGCTGTTGGCACCAGTTACACAGATATTGAAACACAAGATCTCTCCCTCTCTCCCTTCCTTCCCACTCCAGGAATCCTCTTGAGTATTCTTATACTTTCTTTTTACTAGATTGAAATTACAGTAAGTACTTTGAGATCAGGTGCCATGACCCAAGAGACTTACTGAACAGCCATGACTATTTAAAAAAGTAATTAAGGTATTTTTAAGGCCTGTTTTCAGATTTCAAAGGCTAAAGAGTGCATATTTAGAATCTCCTTTAAGCCTTGAAAAAAGAAGTTCCACTATATTTTGAAGAGCACAAACCATCTTGCGCAGCTTTTATACCACTTCTGTCATGAGGCAGAAGACAGAGATTCATCAGCAAAAAGGCCAGTGTAGTAACTAGACAGATCAATATGATGGGAAAAGATGCTTCACCAGAGGTATAATGATGGAAGGACCAAGACAATAGAAAGGTGCTATAAAGTAAAAGAAGACTGTTTACCTATATTAGAAGATTCCCGGTTTGTAGGAGAAAGCTCCACCAAGGAGCTGGGCTCCACCCCTTCTGGTCACACAAATTGCCTTCATCTGTTTTCCCAGGGTTGACCTGGTCCTTTCCTCAGGTGCTCAATCAGTGGTTCAGGCTGTGACTCAACAGTTCCCATCCACCTGTTTACCAACTTTCAATTTACAGCATACTATGTTGCTATACCATCAGTTGTGAGTGATTTGTCTTTTAGACATATGTGTGGTTGTCAAGAGGCAAGTTGTCTTCTTGATATGAACACTTCAAAGTGAAGTGAGTGTGCAAACTGAGGCTACTTCCATTGTTGTCAGCAATTCTGGAAGTTTAAAAATCTTTCTAAGATGGAGTGAGGTCACCAGTTTGCTTCTTAGTTTGTCTTTGATTCTTGGTTTTGTTTTATGAACTCTTGCCAATCTGCAAAATGAAGAACAGTTAATTTTTCCAAACATTTACTGAACCACAATTTCTTGATTTTAAACTGGTAATCCTATTGAAAGAGCAAAAACTAAAACACAATAAACACTGTCTCTGATTCCCCCCACCAAAATGAAATGCCTACAAATGCAGAGAATACAGATGAAGCTTGTGTTCCTCATCCTGAAGCTGATGATGAGAAAGATATGTATTTCCTCTCTGAAAGTAAATTAGATTTTGCAAGGATCTTTGGCTATTTTAGCATTTTACATTTCTTATTTGAGGTAAAACAAAATATGTTCGGTTTAACTGGGAAAAGCAGAGTGAGGAGGAGAGTTAAATCATAATTGGTTTTAAATTATAACAATCTGCTCAGAAACAGATGAAAATAAATCATAGCTTCCTGTTCTATTTTTTTTTTCTTTTGACATGAGCAGAAAAAAAGGGAAATGAAGTGGAAATAACACAACACACAGAATAATCAATTTCTTTTTGAAAACTGAGATGACCATCTGGTTTTGGATGACACAAACATAAAATTCATGGAGGCACAAGGGATGAGAATATATTACAAGGAAAAGGAGTATGTCAGTAGAATACACCCAGCTAACGTGGGAAATGACAGGATTGCCTACTGGTACCTAAAATTTGCTAAAATTTGAAGAAGTTGTTTAAGATTCAAAATGCACTCTGTCTTTTTATTAGGGAGAGTATATTCCAAATGTATTTTTGTTATCTTTGAAAATTATTGAAAGGATAACACTTCTGCTAGAAAAAAAAAAAAGAGTTTTTCCATTTTGTTACTGTGCTAGCACATAAACAATGCAATAAAAAAGTTTGATATAAATAAGGTGTTAATGATTTCATGCTTTATAAAAGCAGGGTACTTCTATATGAGCCATTTAGAATAGCAATTTTAAATTTTATATTTGCTTTGTGAAACCATAAAAACCAGCCAATATGCTAGACATCTTTTGCTAGCAAAGGAAGAACAGTTATTCTTCAAAATAAGTAGTTCTTTCAGCTCCCCCAAATTACTCTATAAGCTAAAATGTACATGATAGGCATGTAATTGTTGCCTCTAAAATCCTAAGACTGTTCCATATTTGTAAAAAGTTTTGTGAAAGCAAAGAGGCTGTTGATAGAAAAAATAACACAAAACAGCATAAAATATTTGAGGGAAACCATCTCCAGAATTAGATACGAGTTCTGATTAGTGAAAGCTGAGAAAATAGGAACAGTTGTATGTCAGCAGATAAAGACAACAGTGATGAGTATAAAAAATGTTATTTTCTCATTTAAGTTTTTTCATTTAAGAACATGTGGCAGTCTCAATATTTCTTACATGAAACAATTGGCATCTGGTGACATAGCCATGCTCACAGATGGCACTTTGGCATAGTGCATATTACTGCTTATGTGTGAGAAATAGGAAGATTGGGTGAAGTAATGGCAGGATACAAAGATATTACTTGCAGTAGGAAAGATACTGTAGTAGAAAAGGGATTATTTTCACCTTCAGTTGCCTTTCATTTCTATGCTTGCTTAGGGAAAGGACAGTAAATTTGGAGTTGGGAGAGGACAAGGCAAGGTTGTGCACTTAATGTCAAAGAAAAGACTTAAATACAGTAGCTGAATGAGCTTCCTGCAATCTTATCTCCCTTCTTATTTTGGTTTCTAAGTATCTATCCATCTAGGAAATGTACAGTTGATTGAATACTTATCTTGTTTCTGATGAAGTTTTTTAGGTGACAGATACCAGTGCAGACTTCTCTCTTTTCTTTCTTTCTCTCTATTTAATTTTTTATTTTATTTTTCAAATTCTTATCTCTTACATACATTCTTGTCATAGTTTTGGTAACACCCTAAATTCTACCTCTACTAGCTTGCATCCCTCTTCTCTTTGTGATGAAAGTGATAATGATTATTTTTACCATTGGAGGCTACATTATGTCTCTCTTGCTTTATGGCTCCCTTTCTTATTGCCACTAAGTGTGGAAGCATCTGTTCCTGCCTTTGTGGACTGCAATCTGTCAGACTGCTAGCTGCAACCATGGAAGTGTAACAAATGGGGTTTGGGTGAGCTGCTCAGACAGAAGATGTGTCAATGTGAGCAGTTTGTGATTCATCAAGGCAAGTGGAATCAGGAACAAGCAGGGAGTTTCTTTCATGAAGATTTGCACTAGGCTGAAGTGTTGGGAAGGCCCATCTGAGGTCATGCACCTGTAATTGCAAAACACCAGAAAAGAGAGATTTTCCTGTCATCCCCTAGCTTAATCTGTTTTTATCATTTTTATTACTGAAATCATTCATTTTACCTCCCAAACCCTCAATAAAAACAAGAGAGAAAGGTAATCAAGGAAGCTTCAGATACCTTGTAAATAGTAGGTATGGAGTTGATGCAGTTGGCCACTTGTGCTGTGCGTTATAACCAGATTTAAAGCAAGCTGGTCATCTTGGAATTACAGAGCTGAACTTTTTTAGACCTACTTAACTTGCAGTGCTTCCTGTTTCTCACTCAGTTTTTTTCTCTATCGTGTCTCCCTTACAAATTCATGAGCGACTGTTTTTTACATTGTAGTTTTGTGCAAACTTTTATTACAAACAGTGATGAAAGGGTCCTCACAGGTAAGTCCCTATCTTATCTCACTGAATTCCTGGTAGGAGAGAGAAGCTATGGTTTTTCAAACTTTGAGCTTTAAAAGCTAAATTTTTGTCTGGATGGTGAAGAGGAGAGTGAATATTAAGTGATGGATGGAGCTGAAGTGACAGGGTTGGCCTTGTGTCTGTGAAACTCAGTGGGGAAGCAAGGTGTGTGTTAGCCCGAAGAGACAGAACTGCAGTGTCCTGGGAGGGAGACAGCCATGGCCTGAGGAAGGAATTTTAGTGATTAAACAACAAATCTACTTTAACTTTGGAAATATAATAAAGAAGGAAACATTACGGTATAGTTAGAGCTGAGGCTGTGGATTCAGAGACTAGATGGGTTTTCTCAGTGTGAATTAGTTAAAATTAACTGGTGAGTGCACCGTGGAATGAAACTGGGATCTGTGGGAATGCAAAACCTGGAACAGGGTGAACATTCCCCTGAACTCCTTTACCAAGAAACTTGTTGAATTTTTTAATTTTTACCTTTACCGAATTCGCATAATAAGGTTCCTTAACTTTGACTGGCGTATCAGATACTGCATGAAAAAGCCTGCATTTCTACACTCTAAGGTGTAAATTGTATAAAATACCAAAATCACATAGAAAATCCAAGCTACTGTTTGACTCAGAATAGTTTTACTTTTTGTTCCTCCTTATACCAAGTCTCAGAGTGCCTTACTGTGTGCAGGACTATTGAGATGCTGCACTAAACTATAAGAGATGTCAGATCTTCAGACAAGGAGCTCCGTGGTCCAGAAATAAAATGCTTCCATGAATTCTGTACCTAAGATATTTTTTTTCAACAAATTAGCCCTTGATGATCTCAATCAGATGTAGTAGCTCTTGATTTATGGTGTGACAGCACAGGGTATAATATTGGTGACAAAGTTGTCATAGGAAACAGGTCAGTAAATGGCTTTGCTAGCTGAAGAATGATTGAACATCTGTGACACACTCAAGAGTATACATATTTAATGTGTTAGTCCCTTTGAATGCTACTTGAACACATGCAGCTAGGAAAGGGTCAATCTATGACTTAGATTCCAGTGTTTAGTGCCGCACCTGGCACTCTCTTAATTATTGTCATAATATACTGCAGATGGTCTCCAAGTCATCTCCTTCAAGGATTTTTAATAGATTGGAAACAGGAACAGTGGGTGATACTCAGGCAGGAATAAATACACAGAGAACATCTGTGGTCTGCTGGAAGGGGAGCTGGAACACAATAGCCTAAACGAGTGCGACAGCAAAGCTTTCTGAACTGCCAACTTTGGAGCATGGACTGTCTCTCGGTTCTTTGGGAGGAGAAGCAATAAAACCTCAGTGAAATATCTGAATGACAAGGAAAAGAAATGCTGGAGAGTTTGTGCACTCTACCTGACTGGCAAAAGCTTGCTTCAGATTTATGCACAGCGTGCTCCTGGTATGGTTTTTGCTAAGGATACCGTAGCCTTTGGGATTGCCTGTGCAGCTTTCTAGGTGAAGAAAAAGAGGTGGTTTTGATGACTGCAAAGAGGCAGTATGCCAAAAACGTGCAGAATGAATGCTTTGATTCTCACTGTTGTTGGGTAAGCTGTAATTCAAGCTTAATAGCTTAGTTGAGGGAAGGAGAAAGAGAGAGGAGGTGTTTACTGGTGAATAAGAGGATTTAGCTTTTGGCTTGTCTTGGTTCATACCAGATCTATCCAGACTGTGTACAGGTGAATTCGAGATTATGTTAGAGTGTGCCACGTTAGAACGTGACATTTCCTTCTGGGAAGTGCTCTGGAATCTGCCCAATGCCTATGTTCACATATGAATTTGTGCATAAGGAATGGGGACAAAAGATAACTGTGGGCTCAAGCTTAAGTGCAGGATTAGATGCCACTTGATTCACAGAAAGTGTGCATGTAGCATCACTTTGCCATCTCTAATTTTACGGGAAGACAGTTGTCTGTGGGTTGTCAGCTTTTGAGGACAGTCTAGTTTGCTTTAAAAACTTTTAAAAGGGGTGAAGAAATGATCTCCTGTAGCCTTCCTTTCCCAATTTATTCCTGATAATTTAATTTAAATATATCTGCCTTCTCTGAGGCAAGAAATATTCCACAGGCCAACTGAAGCTGACAAAAATTAATATGATGGGCTATAGGCAGATGCCCCCAAGAAAGTGGATGTCACTTAAGCAGAATGCCTGTGGACTGTCAGGGCACAAATGCCTTTCACATCTTTGGCACTTCTCTTACTGTGGATAACAAAATGAAGATACTTGTTACTGAGATGTACAGCTGTGAATCCCAAATAGAAGTGTGAAAGGTCTTGACAGCACACTTTTGCTGCCAAGTCAGTTCAGTCTTTTAATAGACTCATATTTTGCTCAGAGTCTCATTGGAAGCTAGAAATGATCAGTCACATTGCAATGATATTGTTTCTGCATAAAATGCAGATGAGTATAACTTCCTATTAAGCTTTAATGCTATGCATATTAATGTATTATATAGATTTTTTCCCTTGCATCTTAATTGTGCTTTGAAACTTTTTTATAATATTGTAATAGAATCAATGTGAATGTAGAGTCTAATGCCATCTCTGAACATCATTAGATTGCTATATGTGATATTCATTCAGGGAGGCTGCACAGCTGTACGATGTCAGGCCATTGGCAGGGTGTGCCAAATCAGCCAACATTAGGGGAAAGCTGTAGTCCCCTTTATATCTTGCTTCCCTGTCCCTCCTCTCCTATTAAATCTGTGACTATCATTACCACAGTTTTTAGTAATTAATGACAAGAGAATTCACAGTGCATTGTGGGATACTTCTGAAATTTACTCCTGTTTTAAAAAGGAAGATCTTAAATGATCTCACAAAGGTCATCACACATATCAGCTGCCAAAGGCACTACTTTTACTTCTATCTCACTTTCCCCTTGATTAAGGGAATATGTGCTTTGTGCGAACATTTTCCCTTCAGACTATAATGTTTGTGGAAGATGTGCGTTATTCTGCTGTGTTGACCTGAAAGCCTGATACAAATTTCCTGCAGCTAACACCTCTGGGGGTATAAAGCAGATCTGAAAGGACTCTTCAGCAGATAGAAGTCAGGTGAACATGGGAATCTTCCTCCCGTAACTAACATTTCAATAGATTCAATCTGCAGAGTTTCTGCCCACTGTCAGAGTTCTGTTTCTCCAGAGCATACAGTTGTCTCTCACCAGCCAGCTGCAGAAAGATGCACAGCTTTTTTTGGCCCATGTGGCATCTCTGGCCAAAACTAACTTGGTCTTCCTCTGCCATGCCTCTCTGTACTAGCCTATTCTGAGAAAAGCCAATATGCCTGTTGCCTAGCTTTCTGTTGAACAAGAATAATGACATTTGCACTTTAGAAAACTTCTGATTTTTTGGTACAAAAAAAAAAAAAATTATGTGTATCTCTTGGAATTTGTGAACAAATACCTCTGTATTAAACAAGCTTTTACCTAAGTTAAATAAGCGAAAATATGAATGTTAGAAGGACAGAGTACAGGCTATTAGTTCTTGCTATCATTGAATAAATTGTAACTAGTTTACCATTTAAAATTGAACATAGCCTAGACAGTAATTACTTTACATTAAAATGTGTGTCATATCTTGCAGAATTGTTTCCACAAATTTTCAACAATTATGAGATTGTTGTATTTGCTTTTAAAAGCGCTGCTATTGATTCATATCTTTAATAAAAATCTAGCAAATAAAGGAATAGTAGAGGATAAAAAATAAAAATAAGTTTTATAATTAAAACTCAATTTTTCCCTGTAAAAGTCACGTATTTGTAAAATTCTTAGAATGTCTAGAAGAAAATATATGAATTAAAGATGATGACATACAGATTAAAGATCTTGTTGACATTAATTTTAGTGAAGACTATTTACTTAATTGATTTCAGACCCATTCTAAACTGGCAACAAGACAGCAAAGGAAATCTTTCATTGATCAATATACCTCAAGCAGAGAGGAAAGAAGAGCTTTACTTACACATGTTAAATTATAGGATTTGGGTTTAGCAACTGAAAAATGAAAAATAAAATATGATTCAGCTTGGACCAACCAGAAATGTCATTGCACTTTACAGGAGTCAACCTGTACTGTTTAGTTCCATATGAAACTAATGTTTTCTTAGAGTGTTTGACTGTGTAATCCCATTTTTGTTCTTACAAGTCTCAGTTAGGAAGGAAAAATCTGATTAGAAAATGAAAGGTAAAACATATCCCATGTAACAGTATAGATTGTATGCTTTGATCTCTTTTGTTATTATTATTCTATTCTTTTTCTCATTTTATTGAATGCTACTTGAATTTCTAAACAATTTAAGAAATTATATTTTGGCGCAAATTTCACAAATATGCCAAGATTCCTCGTGGAAACCAGTTCTTTTTTCTGTTTGGCCTTTCAGTCACACATGTTGTTACAATGCTACATGCCTACATGCGTTTAGAAGCCAATGGGATCAAAGTGCGCAAATGAAAACTGAAAGAGGTAAAGTGGTGACAGCAGGGTTGCCATAGAGTTCTTAACCATGTGTCACACTGCAAAGAGAACTGTGTTTCCAGTAAGGGTAACTCTGAGAGGGACATAAGAAATTGAACACCAAAAAGAAACTGAATTTCTTTCAGCAAAGGAAGAAAACTTGTTTTTTTTTCTAAACAAGCATCTAGGATTACCTGAGAATGAATTGAAATGCATCAGATCAGATCTCAGTGGTCATCAGTCATCAGTGATGACGCATTGAATTATAAAACCAGAATACAGTAGTTGACCACTGCAACTTGGAGAAATGCTCTGAGGAGTGCTCTCAGCAGCTGTTTGACCAGCAAAAAGTGAATTTGTCTCCAGTTACTTGGGTAGCCTGTTGAGTACAGTACACATAGGATGCCCCCCTCAGTGCTCCAGAGTTTTGTTTGGTGATAACCTGTTCTGCAAATCTTAAACTGTGTTTGCACTGATTTCCATAAGGAAATAATGGAAATTACTTCTATCTAGCTGTAAGGGTCTTGAATCAAATGATTTACCAAGAACTCAAACAAACCATTGCTACTGAAACTCATTTCAGCAGAACAATCTTCAACTTCCACACTCGTACATACACTCATACCCATCCAACCACCTTTCTGAGCTAAAATACTATTTCCCTAATGCTGAATACTCTACTACTATAATTCTGCTGTATGCCATTTTGACAGGAAAAGTCTCTGCTCTGCCATTTTTATATCATCTAACAATTAAGGTATTATGTCTAAATTCCATGAGGGAGGCAAGGATTGCTTCAGGCTTAAGCTGTCTCCTGGAAACACTTTTGCACTTTCTAGCATGATAC
>PPHD01025381.1:0-11783 GCA_002909625.1 Bambusicola thoracicus
TGGGACATACCCTCTGCATGGGACTGACAATTACAACCCCACTGATTAGCCACAGTCATTTTTCTTGTGTATAGTTTAAGTTTACTTTACGTGAACCAAACCTTCCTCTTCCTAGTTTAGTCAGGCATCAAGAAAACCAGTCAGAGATAAGACATTTAGGGACGTTTAGGGAGCTGTTGCACAGTCTACAATCTGAAATGAAGGGATCCTGAAGCATCCAAAATCATTTTAGCAGATCTTATCAGTTCCGTAGTTTTTGAACCTGTGATGAGCAAAACAATAATGGTGAGGAACTCTGCAAACATTGATACAGAAAAATCCCAATGAGAAATGAAAGGTATTTTTTTCATGTCCTGCATTCAGCTTTAAGGGGAGTTGCTTATCCGTTTCACATCAAATATTGCAGGGATGTGCACAGCCCTCTATTTTTCCCTATTTTAACAGTTGCTGAGAAAGCTAATCAGTGCAGAATCTGTCAATAGCCAGAAAATAACATTTACCTAAATAAGTCTTCTGTGTTGTGCTGAATTGAAGTGGCTCAGTCTCACAAATGTGACAGTTCTACTTGTCAAGGAAGACTGCAGATTCTCCCCATTTATAGGAGCAGTGGACAAAGTCCGCTTCAGAGATGAGCGGCTAAATTCAGCTGAACGTGTCCGCATCCTCTAGCGGAGTGCGTGGGAGTCAGGCAGAGAAGAGCCAAACTGAACACTGCTGATTCATTAACTTATGTGCCACATAGTGTGTAATTCAGAAGAACAGTAAGAAAAACAGGAGATTTAGCTGTTATGTGGCAACAAGCCAGATATGGCACATTACCTGGCACATCGCCTGTCAGTCCAGATCTCAGTTATACCAGTAGTGGATTCATAAATCCCATTTTTGAAACAAAGAACTTCTTAAAGTGCACTGCAGTAGCAGAATAGAATGGTATTGCAGAATAAAGAAATGTTTATTGTTATCCTCATGATGGGAGGAGGCTGGGTTAACCAGATACATGTATTTTTTGCAAGTGAAGGGAAAGGGCTTCAACAACAAATCATAGATTCTTTTTAATCAAAGTGAGATTAATATTTTGAAGTATGCTTTTATAGCAAAAAGCTCAGATGTTAGGCAAGAACACGTATGTAGTGAACTAACCTTTATAAAGTACATTTGCTCTCATAGATCACTGCAGCTTACCTGTACAAGTCACTTGAAGGCATTTCACTGATGAAACCCAGTTCCTCTGAAGCACAGCCAGGGACTTGCATAAGCCCTATAAAAACGAGAGATGTAATATTTACTGCTGCTAATAGGGCTATTAAAATAAATGCGGTAAACGTATTACAGTAAGGAGTAAATGTTAAAATCTTACTTAAAAGTGCACAAAAAAGCTGCAGAACCTATTAAAGGAGGGAACATAAGATAAGCAAAATCTGTTTGAAATGGATGCTGAATTTTATTCTGTGGAGTAGAAGTAATACAAATCTGAATTTGGTTTGGACACTGGGATTAATATTCTATCCTTGCAAAAAAAGGTTTCTAAATTTCAGGCTCAAGATTGCCTTGATTTCTCTGAAAGATTAGATTTCTGATTCCTGGGTTCCCAGGGAATTCATTCCTTGTACTTTCATAAAGAAGAGATCTTGCGTGTATTGTCTAATTCTGATACGTTTGTATTTGTATACATTAGAAGTAAATCAGACAAATTTTTGTCACTTAGAATATAGACGCCCTCTTTTTCCTTTCATGCAACCAGAGAAATATTTTCTTTCCTATTTATAGAAGTTTCTGAATACTCTGAGAAAATACCTCTTTAAATATTTTCTTTACTTTTACTGAAAATTTCCCTGATATTAGAAAGATCATCTTCTCCAGGACCCAGTGATATTTCTTTCAACCAAAAATATCCATGCCTGAAGCTCCGGTTAGAGAGAGGATAAGTGTCTGCTGACACATGTCACCACTGCTTCAGTATCAAAACCAGAAGTGAGCAGGTGCTGCAGTGCAGAAATGTGCCCGGCAGTCGGAAAATAAAAAATGGCCAAAACTGTGGCTGTCTAAATATGTGTTATAAAAAGAGATGAACTGCACATGAACTTTCAGAGTTGTTTACAAATACAAGCCGAGCTTTAGGATATTATATGCCCTTCCCCTTAATCACCTCAGAATTTGATAGGCGAGTAGGAGACTTTAAAGGCGTCAGTACCAGGCGCCTAACTCCCATTGGCTTACATTTCTGTCTCTGATATAATGCTGGGGGTAGTGATATTCAGACTCAACTTTTGCCATTACACATGCAGTTGCCTATGGGGAAAATTACAGTAGTTCTATTTAAAGTAAACATCTAAAGTATCTGCCACCAATTTCCAGTGCACCCTTGGAGAAGTGACATGACATAACACTTTGTTGGCTCTATTTCTCCGCTAAGATATATGTGATTGCAGAAGTGCATGATGGTAAGAGGAGGCAGAATTTGTGTTCCTGTCTGCCCGTTTCCTGACCTATATCCACTGCTGAGATATATTTGCCCAAAACATTGATGCGTAAAACATAACTTCATAGGGATCTGATGTAATGTTTGGGCTGACTACAGTGGCAGCAGTGCTGTTCTCTCCTCTTACCTGGTTCATGCTGACAGAGCAAGATGGGTATGCTGTCCCTGAGCTACTACAGCAAGACCAAAGGTGCTCTGAATTGATCTTGAATGCAAACTGCTAACCAGAGCACACTCTGCTGAGTATGTAATCATGTTATAGTCCATGCTGAAACTCACACTTCTTTGACTTCAGTTTTGCACAGTGTAGACAAATTTAGCCGAGGAGTTGTTTAAAATGCCCTTGCACTTGTTCTGTTGAAGTGCTGACTTCTAGCACAAGCAGAGCTGATACCAGGTATGGACAAAGAACGCTTTGCCTACGGAAGCAGAGTGTCAGATGTAATTAACCTATAATGGCCTTGCTACTTCATTTGCCTGTGCCAGAGCCCAGAAAGCCACTCTTACTGCATTTTCTGGTGTTGCTGCAGGGTGAGCTGTCTCTGTTGGATGACTTACTTTCCTCCAAAGCGAAAGCCATTATTACTGCACTTAGGAGTATCAGGTTCAATTAACCCAGGTTTTAATAGCTTGTTTTGTGTTCTGTTAGTTTTTTTGTTGTTTTGTTTTGTTTTCCTCCAAGTTTGCTTTGCCTTTCCCTTATTAGAAGGAGGCCCTTTGACCTATGCACAGCACTGTTTAGTTTTGCCTACCCAGCTTAGAGTTGTCTCTGAAACGTCCTTCCAGTGCTGTGGGTAGGTCAAGAAATTTCCTTCCTCCATGCATTGTCCTGCAAAACAATGTGAATGAAACAGAGCCTGTGGCCATGCAGAACAATAGTTCTGCCTGGCCTCCATCAGATAAGGAGGAGGACAAGTCTTTTCCAGTGTTTTTGCAGTTACTGGAATATGTAAGGAGCATAGAGGGATGTTCTTGTCAGTTAAGAGAATGCTTACTACAAGCTACTGTTTTACAAAGCCTCATGTGCTTTTAATTCCTCACACCAATGGAAATGTAGTATTTTGCCTAATTAAGAATTTGGGTCTGAGGTTTAGTCCATTATTTCACAGAATCATAGAATTTCCTTTAATTTTGTTTTGTTGCGCTTCAAAGTCTTCACATAGCACAATGAGGGACATCGAGTTAGCAGTATTAAATACTCAAGAATAATACCCAGTGCTGATAGGAAATCTAGGGGAGAAAAAAGACTTCGGCTCATGTCTCCATTTGCATGGTGCAGCTGTGCTGGAGAGGAACAGCCGTGGCACCCAGACTCCAGCTGTGTCTCCAGGCTGCCATGGCAGCTGGCCTGCTGGGAAGCAGCCTCCCCAGAGCATCACACTTCTGCCTAATGAATGGGAAATTGTAATTCCCCCATGGTTAGAAGCTGGGTTTTTTCTTCAGGGACATTCAGTCATGCACTTTGGCATCTCAGTTCACTTTGAGATCATCTTTGAAATTTTCCCTAGTAGCCCAAGTCCCATTATTTATGTCACATAGGGGCAGAATAAGCACCCAAATAATATAAA
This sequence comes from Bambusicola thoracicus, assembly GCA_002909625.1. Classification (NCBI taxonomy): domain Eukaryota; kingdom Metazoa; phylum Chordata; class Aves; order Galliformes; family Phasianidae; genus Bambusicola; species Bambusicola thoracicus. Next base: position 4,048 of record PPHD01025381.1, read on the forward strand.
TACAGCTAGAGGAGAAAAAGGAGAAAAAAAGTGTTTTCCCTGAAACCTGCTTTGCTATTTCCTATAAAATGCATCCAGAGCTACAATCTTTTTGCTCAGTATGGATCTCATGTATTGTTCTGAGGAGAGTGCTGACTCAGCAAGAAGCTGTGGAAACCTCGCGTTATGTCCTCTATCTCAAAGATTCTCTTGTCATCAGCTGCTCAGCCCACAAAAAAAGATGTCACTTCTGCCTAGTGTATTTGAAGACAGGATATTAGATGAGTGAATTTGTCCAGAATTTTATACTGCCTTAGTCAAGCACTTTGTGGCTCCTCTCCAGGCACACGTAGGGATGAACGCTCCCTGAAGTGAGTTTTGTGGCTGTGGTGTGGAATGCCCACAGGTACAAGTACCTGACAGGGCAGCAGGACATGTGTAGCTGTGGTTGGGGTCCCCCTGCATTGCTGTGCCACAGTAGAGCAGTCTAATGATGCAGTGAAGCCTCTCTGCTGCACGAGGTGTGGGGTCAGCAGAGATGTAAGGATTTGAGGTTCCTTCTGCCTGTGGATCAGCTTCAGGATCTCCTGTGGATGTTCACTGACTAGGTCATTTTTGTCATGTTTCATGCCAGCACTTGCTGTGGGTACTCCCAGTACTCTACATCCAGGCTGAGGTGCTTTTGGACCTTCCTTGCTAGCCTTACACCAGGGGTGTTTCCCTGTGCAAAGGAGATTCTCCAATCCAGTTTCAAGCACTTTGCTTTTCTTAGACACAAAGTATCATAACAGACCAGAGAATCTAATCCAGAATCCTTATAAAGTAGCAGGAATATTTGAGTATATCCCAGAGAAATCATTGTCACCATTTCCAGAATGCAGGACAGTAGGATTACGCAATGGCCAGTAATTCTGCCCTCTGTAAGTGCTAATGCATGAATGCAGGAAAAAAGATTTTAGGGAGGCGTGGTTTGCTTTTAGCTCTTGCAGATAGCTATTAACCAACAAAACTGCTGCTTTAAACGCTCCCCTTACAAAGCAGTTTACGAGGATCAAGTTGCAAAGCTCAGAATGATCATACTACAAAGTATAACCCTGAAAGCTGGGGCTGGGAGGCAGAACAGAGTCTTCCTTCACAACATGGACTCTAATAAAAGCAACCTAAAATTGCCTATTGTCATAGCTGTAATGTTAACACTGGCTGCTTTGGCAAGCTTTAAAGACTGGACTGCACTATAAAGCCTAAAAATGTCCTGGACTTGGAGTTGTTTACACAAAATATGAGCAGATATAAAGTTACAGAGCTGGGGGTTGGAAGAGATGGCTTTAAAGCCATCCTCCGTGCACTGACGTCACATGGAAGCCAGCTGCTGGGATGATGCTGAGCGGAACTGTTTTTCAGTTTGCAAAAGTTGTGGAGTTATTCACAGAGAGTTACAAATGCTGCCCAACTGAAAGATTGCATGTTGCTTAGCTTTTTTATTTCTTTTAAAGATCGGGATTCGCAGAACTGGATCTCAGCTTGCTATGCATTTCCTTGCTTTCACTGCTGTTTAGGAATGGACTGAAAAACGTCTCGAGGATTTTTTATTCCATGAAAGGTATGGTTATGGCTTATATGAAATCTTTGAGCAGTTAAAATTTAAAAAACCCCGCAATTTACTAATTACTAATTAAATATCTTTTTCATGTTGCTATTTATATGTTATGTGGTGTTTTATGTATCTTGTGCATATTCTTTATTCTTAAGAGAAAGACTTGGCATTAGTTCAGTGTTTTTTTTTAGCAGACACAGATATATCAACAGAACAGGGACAACAGGTATCATTTTGAGCACTTTTTTTCCCCTTCTTTTTCTCTTTTCACTTTTTTTCTCTTCTCCCCTTCACCCCCTCTTTCTTTTTCACTCCTCTTTTTCTCTCATTCAAACACAGTTTCTTTCTAATGATAAAGTGCTCAGTGTTGTAACACCTGGCTTTCTTTTACAATTGAACAAATGAATTACTTTATTATTTTCTTAGTCATCAAAAACATAGCAACTTGTTGGAAATATAGTTTAATTGCCAATTGCCTTTTTTTTTTTTTTTTTAAACTCAGTGGAAGATTTTTTTGTTTGTTTGTCTGAATGGTTGTGCACAACCAGTCTAATTAATCTCTGTTGAAAGCTAATGTCTCCTCAGATTATGTCACTGCAGATTATTTTGAGAAGTCGGTAGTGGTTGATTTCAAACAGCCCTGCATAGTTAGATAGAAAGGACACGGGTAAGACATAGGGGAATGGTAACAGTGATGTCAAATTGTAGCTTAAATCATTTTTTTTTTTCTTGAGAGGAGGTAGAGCTAAAGGCAAAGTTAAGAGAAAATGCAGCTGATGTAGACAATATCGATTATTTGTTTGAAGTTGATTGCTGTAATGAGCTTCTGACCTTGTCTAGGACGTGCAGAATATGCCAATACTGCACGAGCACAGATCCACATGGCTGATTAAAATGTGGCATTTGACATCTTTTTGTGTTGCATAAGCCATATGCAATACCCATGGGGACATCTTGGTGCACCATACAGACAGGGTGTGCTGTCTGAATTACAAATGGGATTTTGTTGCTGCTAGCAAATCAAATAAGTGAGCAAGAAAATAAACAATAAAGACCAAGAAAAAAAGCAAACAGTACCACAGAAACAACAGATAAACTGTTTGAGGAAATTACCTACCATACAATAGCAGCAGTTTTCTTCTCAGAATTTATATCCAGAGGAAATCAGAGAACAAGAAGCAGCACAAGCTCCTTGTGGACCTTAGCACTACAAGTAACTACCTGTAACTTCTATAACTAACCTCTTCACAACATCCAAGAAATGACTGCATTTTGATTATCTCCAATTCTTTTTATAATTACAACCTCACATGAAACAGCTTGGAAATTGTTAAGATGAAAGTAAACATGGCAGTAGTAGCTCCCAGCAGAAGGAAGCCACCAGGGACCTCTTTGATGCTATATGCATGCTTGAAAGACGTAAATATCTATTCTTATATGTATATATATAAATAAGTACTATGCTGCTGATTGAATCACAGCCATTATTACCAACGGAGCACTGGTAAAATCACCATTTCTTAATGTTGCAGACGACTATGCCAGCCTCTCTAGTCCATGATTTTGCAGTGCTTATGTATTTTTTTTGTTTCTTTCTTTCTTCCTTTCTTTCTGACATGTGTTTGAAGATTTCAGTGGAGCAAAGTAGAGAATTTACTTGTTTAGTTCTCTGAATTGTATTGAAAAGTTGTAAAGACAAAAATGTAGAAAGAAAAAAAAAGGAATGACTACTAAAAATTACAACCTCTGAACTAAGAGATGGGAAAGTACTGAAACAGTTGTAAAACTATTTTGCAATAGATGCTTAAATTGCAACAGATCTCAAATGTGATGGAATTCTTTTGTAAGTTGTTTTTGGTTAACCCTAAAGTCTGGCCCAAAGTTTAGGTCTGGAAAGGTGCAGTCTATAGCCTGGCTATCTTCCCTAGGAAGCTGTGAGCGAACTAGTGCTTGACTTCTTTTATAATGAGAATGCTGTTTTGTCTTTGAGCAGTTCTTAATTTGAGGTAGTTTTAGGTGTTTGTAAAGCTGCCCCATGCATTTTTAGGCAGGTAGAAGAAAGGCAGATGATCATTTCAGAGCTCTCAGGCAGGTGTGAATCAGAGACTAAAAGAGTAAACTCCAAAACCAAGTTACATGGTGGCAGAGTTACGCTGCTATGCAACAGGTTAACAGAGATGTTTGATAACTGCCTCCTCACTCCCAGTGTGCTTGGGGTCAATGGTTTTACAGTCTGTGGTCTAGGACTGGCCCCAAGATGGTTGCTAGGTGAGATGCTGCAGCAACACTTCCTGTGGCACCAAGACCTGAGCACCCTCTGCGCTCAGCTGAGCTCTGCTCACTTGCTCATGAAAGAAGCTGACTCTAGGATTGGCACCAATTTACCAGTCAGCTGAAATAATGCAGACACTGGTAAGTGCTGATTACATAGTAGCCACAGCTGAATCAACAAGTCTCACCCAATAAAATATGGGATGAGGAAGAGCACTGGAGTGAAGCTCCAGTGTGAATATGTACTACATCAAAGAAGATGTGGGTGGTAAAATGGGCAGTTCCTGTGAGCTGACAGTCATTGTCTATCAGTCAAGGAAATGAGCAAATTTCAAGAAGTTAAACCAGAGCTCACCCCTTGTTCGCTCTCTCGCAGTTCATTTGCCTGTCCATACGCTTGGCTTTTGGAAGGAGACCAAAGCAATGCAGAGGCATTTTGTGACTGGAACTAGATTCCAGGCCCACCTAAGTAACACAGCAGCATGCTTTGAGAGCTGAAGTTAATGACTTGAGCATCAATGGATATGTACCAGCTGTTATACTGCAGAAGCCACTGTAACGGAATGAGTGTAGTTTTGGCCTTGCTGGCATGGTGAATATGCTGGCGGTACTGGGACTTCTGTTGTGAGCCTAACAAAGCAGGCCCATAAAATCTGTGACTGTTTTGTTACAAAGTCAAATGAACAGATCCAAAGTACTTAAAACATTTAGTAGTTATATTAATAATTTTTCATCAATGCATAACAAGAAACTAAAGACTTCTGAAAAAGATTGAGAAACTGAAGCACAAATGAGCTAAATGTTCCGAGTAAGGTTTTTAAATAAGTTAGTGCTATCAGATAACTGTTTTCCCTATGCTAGTCCTGGATCTGGTGTTTATAGATGTGTGTTTGTGAATCCAATGTACATAAACTCTTAATAGAGGCCTGTGGTCAGAATGATGCTTTCTACTGCGTGTATGTGCTTGTTACCTGTTTCTACCTATTCTCTCCATTTTTTTTTCATGTATTCTAAAGCATCCATACAGCCATGAGAAATTTTTTCTCATGTATCGAGTCTATGGTCTTCAACTGCCAAAAGACTGTCAGTCTTTCTCATGCTAAATGCATGTGTGAAAGGAGTGCATCAGCAAACATGATACTTTTACACTTGCAGTTGTCTTTTGAACAAACGTAAATATAGCTTTCACCCTCAAGGGCAGACCTTACAGGATCTCAATGTCCTGACATGCCATTCATTATCACGCAGTCAGATTTCAAGGGAAGCAGGTTTATAGTGAGGTGTAACAGCAAAGATGTGAAGTGGCCATGGTGCACAGCCTGATGTGGAAGGCACTGGTAAATCTTGTGATGCTGGTTGTGCATCCGTCCTCCCATTTTCAGATTGGATTTGTCTGCTTCTAAAGTTTTGTCCAACAACATTTAGTTCTTCCATATTCCTGTCACACTGCATATATATGTTGTACAGTCTTGCGCTGCTGTCTCCTGCAAACACATTTAAATTAATTATTTTAGGGTTTTGTTTGCTTGTTTGTTTTTTCAAATGATAGACAAGACTAATTCTGATCATCTTTCAGGAAACATTCAGGGAGGAAAGAAAAAGGCAGAGCTGTCTTGTTGCTGTTACACAGACTATAACCATGGACCTGCGTAAACAACTGGAGAACACTGAAAGGAACTGGAACAAAGAGAAGATGGAACTGCTGGAAAAATTTGACAATGAGAGGAAAGAATGGGAATGTCAATGGAAAGTTATGCAGAAGAAAATTGAAGAGGTACTTTAAAACAAAACTCTGAACACTAAAATCTTTTAGTTAAGTATTTTCGGTGACTAGAGATCACTTTAATTTATTTTTCTCTGAGTTATATCCTATTTCCTATCAGTCAGTGGGATTTTGTAATAGTCGATGGTAGGATGCAGAGCCTGGGATTAATCAGTATTTGCAATTGCTCATTTAATACTCAGAAATATGAAGCAGGAGGTTAAACATAACTCTGTGTCAAATTTGCTGTATTGTTGGCTGTATATACTTGTGCCAGTTCTTTTGGCGTTGAGCCATGGTGCTCATTTTATACATGTTTTTTGCAAGTACAGACTTGCTAAACAGATCTGAATCTATGAGGCGTAGGAAAATACATATTTAGTGACAAAAAGGCTAGGTATCAATTCTCTGGCAAAAAAAGAAAAAAAGGCATTACTTTGCGCAAGTCTGATAGAATAAATGGTAATGTTAAAAAGAATGTAATACATCAATCTCTGTATGACGCAGAATTGTTCTGTCGAGAACCTGCTCCATTTATGGACAACATTTAGTAGGGAAAATGGCTACAGTAAATAGCATGAAAGCCCTCACACCACATGTGTTTACACATATTAACAAACATTCATTTTCTAACATTTCTAAGGCATCTCCTTCCAGAAATAATTTAGGTAATTATTTATTACTCCTTTATCCCCAAATTGTCACTTGAGTAGAACCCTCTGGCATCCTGAAACACATAAATTAATCTGCCTTGGCAGTACATAGAGACAAGTTTTTTCATCACTGAGTTTTCCACATTTTTCATGCTAATATACACATGGAGTAGTTTTGCTTACTCTCTGCCAACACCTCTCTGTGGCTGAGCAACACAGGAATGTGTGGCAGAGACTGCTCACAAGAAAGTATGAGATGGAAAAAGAACTGCAGCCATTGTGTCCTCAGCATGCAGTGTTACTTCACGTCAGCTCTCCTTTATTTTCTCTGAAGTTTTTACAAACTTTGGTGTGACAATCCTCACTACATTCTGTCTTTTGTGTTAGGACACTTCTGTCTGTCTTACCTAATTTCACGATCAAGGTAAAGGTATTCAAAACTTTTTAATGTGACCTGCGTATGTAGTTGAATGTAAGATTGTTAGGTTTATGAGCTATTTTGGAATGATGGTAATGTGTTGTGGAAAGGTGTTCAGATTATTAGTAATCACAATGAACATGAAGACCATGTTTGTTCAAAGTTTTTTTATTAGCATACGGAAAACTAAAAATATTAGCAATAGGAATATGTGCCAAACAGGAAAAGAGATGAAGAATGGAATGGATCTGAGGGGAAATGCAGGACAAGATAAAACTAGAGATGATACCTCAAAGTCATTGACATCTTAAGGTCCTTTTCAAGCTACGACTGTAGCTGCCCTCAGTTTCAGTTTCCTGGCAGTTCTTCACTGAAAGCCACGTGCCTGGAGAAAAGAGAAGATCCCTTTTTAAATGCTGTCATCTGCAGAGGGTTTTCCTAAACAAGGTTTGTGCTACATTATCAGCTTGTAATTTTATTTGGTAATTTTCTTTAGCCCACCAAATATGAACTTCATTCAAGGATTTCTCCAGAAAGGCCTATGATGGTTTAAGAGATCATATTGCTAAGTTAGTATCCTTCCCTCTTACTGCTGTGCTGAATCAAAACGCAGCCCTCATTTACTGGATATTACAAAGTTTAGCCCTCAGGTCTCTTGAACAGTTGGGCTTTGAGAGCTTCAGAGGAGGCCAAGTGTCAAGTCTCTGAATATGAGAGTACTTCTGATTTACAGCACTATTCATGAAATGACCCCTGTCACATTGTCATTCTTTTTCACTGTCCTTCCAAAAGGACAGTGCACAACAAGAGAGCAGGCAGATGGCTATTTGGAGGTGCTTACTCTGTTCTTTCTTCTTAAGAGAGAGTTAAGAATGAATGTTTATAAGGAGCCATGGGATTCTTGGCACTAGAAATGATAATGTAAGTATAAGAGGTTTTTATGATGCTGCTATTTTTTCAACTTTATAGTTTATCACAGTTCTTTGGTTTATATATGCTGGATGACAGGAATTAGCACCTTTTTATTTACTAGTAAAGCCACTGGTTCTCAGCAGATAG
>PPHD01025382.1:0-11783 GCA_002909625.1 Bambusicola thoracicus
TCTTGAGCTGCCAGATCATGGTTTGTATTTGTTCCGTTTTCTGTATATTTTGAATATTAATTTGTGATTAAAGAGTATGAGTGCACAGCCGTTGCTGTCCCTTGTTGGAGGTGTTGCGCATTCACTCAGTTGTTCATCCCTGTAAAACAGTGTGGCTGCATCTGGGCGCACACTAAGCTTCACACTACCACAGTCACCCTTAAATAGTAACACACGCAGCACGTTGTTTTTCTTAGCAGACATTTCTTTTGTATCTAGGTGAGGGAACTTCTTCTCACTCCAGGAGTGAAGCAACATTGATTCTTGGCTATGGTAGCTGCTCGTTGTTGAGTGTTGTTTTGCTGTTTATCAGTAGCTTGGTTTGCTGCTTTGCAGCTCTGCAGAGTGAGCCCATTGTATGCCTGCCTGTGGGACTGGCGCAGCCAGCAGCCTGTGCCGCACAGGTACACTTCGCCGCCTCTTTTCGTGCCAGCAGAAGGCTTGTGCATGCTAGTGTTTTAGGAGTGTGCTTTGAGGCAAATCTCCCCTGATTTGTTTCATTTTGCAGAGCAGACTTAGCGTACACAAACTGGATGAAACTAAATCAGAAGTTGTGCTCTAGGTGCATACCTAATGCGCTCCCAGTGTTAACGGGTATTCAGCTGCAGTGCTAAAGCGGACGTCCATCCTTAGCCCTGAGACGCATGAGGATTGAATGTGAAGGTTTCAGCATGAGCAGCATCTATGCAGTACAGAATTGCTCTTAGCATCCTTACTGCTTGCTAATATACTGATTGCCAGAGACATTAAGTCTTTCCCTCTTGCTTTAAGTTAGAGCATCCCATGCTGGACTTCCGCAGAAGTGTGGTTAGTCTCACTGACAGAGCTCATTTCCAACGGAATGTGACATGCACATCTTACAGGCTTTCCATCTTTGGCTGCTTTGGGAGTCGTTATGCTGGATCTTGTGGCTTGCACAGGAAAGTAGAGCTGGGAGAGGTCCTGCACGCCCTGTTTTTATGACTTGTACCCTAAAATCCTGTACAAAGACTTGTTATATTTTTTGTGGGAGTTCCACAGGTTGGGCCAGCTGCTTCTGCAGCCCAGCCTTGGCTGCACCAAGGTCTCTGAATGCACTTTGTCCGAGCACATCTGAACTGTGCACAGTGTGCAGAGAAACAATGTAGAACTGTCAAATGGTTCCCGTGGAAAAGAAGTGCAACTTGAACTAGCCCTTCATTTTTCTTTGTGGAAGTGACGTTAGTAACTTTTTTTTTCCCCCTTAAAATGTTTTTCTTCCACTCCATAAGCATTGCCTCTTTTGAGAAGACGTGGTAGTGAAATAGATGAAGCGTTGAGTTGGAAATCTATATTGTGCCACTGGACTGGTAAGCTCTCCTGATTGCTAGAGCGTAGCTGGCTCCCTTTCTTGATCAGATGTTCTCATTTTCCTCTGAGGATGTGGGTCAGCTTGCATACAGAAAGCATTAAACCTCCTGCATCTTAATCTGCAGTCTTTGCCAAATTAAGAAATTGGTGTCTGGAAAACATGCAAATTCTGCACAAGGTGGCAGGCTGAAGCTAAGCTTGCTCTTAGCTCGCCTTTCTCTTTCGGTTTTGGCAAGCCACGTCTGATTGCCATTTTCATGTTTGATGTATGCCCTGTCTCTTGTGGTACTTTTAAATAACACTAACACCATATCCCAATTTAGAGAAACTGCTGCAAAGCATATGGCTGATAAACGGTCATAGAAGAACAGAAATTACTAACATTTAGCAAGGAATGTACAAAAAAACCCCTGTGTTGTTCTCCCTGTAAGGAAGGAAGAACATTGTCACGGTAGCACAGGCTCCATGGAAGCGATGCCTTGTTGTTCGCTGCCTGGTGCCATTTTAGGCTTTCTTATCAAAGCGTTCATAGCCATGTAATCTTATGCTGCCTTTATTTTCATACTAGTAAAAAAAATAAATAAATAAATTCTTTTGCTCACTCCCAATTCCTTGTCATGGTGTTGAAAAGGGGCAGTTAATAGGGGCATAAGATGTTTTTCATCTCATGGGAAGGATTATGATCTGGCGCCAGTTGAAGTCATTGAGATTACGTTGTCTTGTCATGGATTTACACTGACATGGACACAACCTTTGGGATAATCCTGTAGTTTTTTCTCTGAAAAATAGCCTTTGCCATCAAGATTTTGTTCCCAAAGAAGTCCACCTTTTCCCAGCCACTTCAGTCTTCTTACAAATTTGCAGTTATTCCATGGCTTTGAAAGCACTTTTCTCCCCCACATTTGCCAGTATGAAATAATAGGATTGTTTCACTGAGAAAGGAAATGTGTTGTGACACCATTGTGTCAGAATGCCACTTTGAAGGTGATTTGTTGAACTCATGCTAAGTTCCTGTTGGCGTTTCTTTGAGGTTATTATCATTTTGTAAACATTAGGTTACAGAGTGCCAGCTGCTTCTTTTTTTTTTTCTTTCTAAATAAAACATACAGCACAGCACAGCCTGTTCGCATGAACTAATCTCCAGTGCCCACACTGTTTTGCAACTGTGGGACCAGCATCTGCAAAAAAAGAAAACAAAAAAAAAGACCTACCAGAATAATATAGAATAAGGAGCTGGAAGGCTGCAGCCACCGCCTCTGCAGGGCAGGTTGCAACGCTTCAGGTGTTTCATCAGGAAAAGAAAATCCGTAATTTATACGTGTTTATACTCACAGCCCACATTTAATTTCTTTATTCCAATAAGCACACCCTATTTACATCTGAGCCCTAGTGATCTCTTCCTGCAGCTGTGGCAGGGCTGGGCATATGCTCAGGTCCCAGCCCAGAGCCCTAAACAGGTGCTATGCGGCCAGGACTGTGCTGAGACATTTGGGCAGGTCTGGATGAGTCCTTTTGGTGCACGCTGCTCAGGGAGCACGTGCTGCTAGCACCCTGAACCTGTCAAGTGCCGGTCAGGAGAGCAGAAACAGTAAATGAACCATATGTAAGTTACTGAGCATCAAAAGATTTATGAGTTGCCACGTTTTCCATTCGGAAGCTGATGTACTGTTAGGGCTGATGACAAACAGGAACAAGTTATCTTAAGTTCTGGCTGTTTAACAGCTGTCTTTGTCTGTACGGCTGTAGGCTGGTGATGTTGAGCTGTTCTAGCCAGGCAGCTGCTGTGGTGTCTCTCTTCCTCATAACTGGTCATAGAATCATTGAAGTTGGAAAAGACCTCTAAGATCAACCAACCCACCCCCACCTTGCCCACTAATCACATCCCTCATTGCCACATCTCCATAGTTCTTGAACATCTCCAGGGACGGTGACTCCATCACCTCCCTGGCCAGCCTGTTCCAATGCCTTAGCACTCCTCCTGAGAAGAAATTTTCCTAATATCCAACCTGTAACTCCCCTGGCACAACTTGATACCATTGTCTCTTGTCACATAGGGCTGACAGCTTTGTGCTGGCACTTTGGGTCTGGTGCTTCTGGGAAGCTTTGGACTGATACATATTGCAGGCTGGATAAATTTGTTCTGCCTCCTCTTGCTTTATGTCACATAATGGTGACAGAAAAAATGGCACAAGGAAAAGGCTGCTATTGTTAAAATAATTAATCTGGCTGATAGCCTCTTCCTAAAGGGCCCTTGGGAAAGAGGACTGCCAAACATAGGCTGCAAGCTGGGTGAATTTGCATAGCGTGAAAGGTGGGACATTGAATAATAAATCTGTATTTGTTATCTTGGCCTGTTACAATGAAATGTAAGTACAGCCAGCGCCCTGAACTCCAGGATTTATACCCTATAGTATTCACTGTAGTAAGCTAAAATGATCTTCATCGGAGAGCTAAAAGCAAAAAATTAAAGAAGGACATTAAAGCAGGGTATTTTAGAACAAATTCTGAAGTGCTAAAAATAGTGAGTTAGTCTGGTTTTGATTTCTGCTAGTCCTAAGGATATTAGCATAGATCTGTTTGTATAATGGATAAAGCCCGTGAAGCAGTAGTGGTGCATCTAGTATGGGATAAATTCAGCAGTCTGCTTCTGCTGGTTTTCAGTCTTTTCGTCAAGTTCCCTTGACAGAATTATCTGCTCTGACTTTAAGTCCAAATCACCCTCCTCCAGGGATTTTAAGCCTGTCAGTGATTTTTTGAGCATTAGTGGCTATTTAGGAAGACACCCAGACTTAGATGAAGACCTTTGATGCTTTATCCTTGGTGGAGAAGTAAGTACTGATTATGATGTGTAATTAGAATTCTTTGCCAGCCGTTGGGCCGCTTGTTTTAATGGATCTAAATGCAATGTATCCCAAGCAATGAAAGTTTCTGATTGTATAAAGCTGTGTCTGGCTCATGTCTGTAAATATTGTGCCACAGTGCCAGTCACTTGTTTCCTGCAAATGAAGCAACAGAACAGGTATTAGCAGTGTGTCTGCCATCAGTGTAGGAAAAGTTGGGCTTTCAAATGCAGAAGGATACTTGCCACATATGTGATACTAGGGAATATGGGATACTAGGGAAATTGCTGCTTCTGACACCAGAAATGAAATGCGTTGGAAAAGGAAGCATCTCTAGAGCCTCTTTTTCTCTTCTCTTGTTTAATTAATTCAAACTTTGTGTGAAATGATGGAGAAAGTATTTTGCTTAAACTGTAGCTGGCTGATTTCTTAAGTACTTTCCTACCCGTGATGATTTTGAAGCTGTTATTACAGCCAGTTAGCACCAGAAGGGGCTTTGTGGGTTCATCAACCAGGTGATAGGGAAGGCAAGCAGACCTAATGAGAGCTCAGGGCAGCCCCCCCTCCCCCCTGAGACATCCATAGGTGCGGGAAGGTGCCCAGCTGTGAATGGGGATGCTGCATTGCCAGCCCTCAGCTGGACTGCACAACAGGTTTTGCCACGCAGGCAGAAGCGGATCAGGCATGGCATGCAGAGAAGGAGGATGTTTTATCCAAAGGTCAAGGAAGCGGTTTAAGACACGCTGGCTGGGCTTCTTGAGCAAAAACGTGCATAAAAATTATCTTAAAATCTCTGTCTGTAAATGCTTAATCCAGCAGTTAAGAATAACCATTCTCTTGATGTTAGCGCAGTCGGTGGTGCGCTCACCAGCTGTCGCTGATTGCCACGGGCAGGAACCAGAGGTGCTGACTCATCCCAAATGCTTAAGCACAATTAATGCACAGGTTTTATGACACGGGTTAGAGGGTTGTAGCACTGATTTCAGTAGGGCGGATATCACATCTTGACTGGTCTCAGTAGGGCAGTTTTAAAAGCAAAAAAAAAAAAAAAACAACAAAAAACAAAAAACAAACAAACAAAAAAAAACCCCACAATAAAAATAATAAAGCACAACACAGACCATTTCCCACTTTGCCTCTACCCGCTGCGAAGGCTGTCTCCAGACAGGTGCTCCCATTGCTCCTTGCTGGGTAGTTTCAGGCCCTGAGCTGCCCCAGCTCCTCTGTGCTGCAAGCCAGCTCTGCCCCCTCTTGTCCCATTTAAGAGAAAGGTTAAGCAGGAAGTGTTGGTGCTCTTAAAGTGAATGGTGGTTTTATTGTTGGTTTGATGAGAACCAGGCGTCACCTAACACCTGGCTTTTCTGGAGATAAAATACTGCCTGCTCAGCATGCATCGCCATAACCAGCGAGTTAGCAGTACTGCTATTCTGCTTCCTGGCCTCTTTCTTCACTTATTGTGTGGTACATTCTTCATGCTTTGCAAGTCCTTCCTTCTATAATTGTCTAACGTGTTGCAAGTCTCTTGTCATTATAATAAATTCCTTTCCGTATACATGGCTTTGATTCCCTGGCCCACTTCACTGGCAGATGCTTAGGGGCAAATCTTCAGCTGGTAAAAATAGAGCTCCCTGCAAAAGTGATAATTTACGCCAGCTGAGGACCGGCCACTTGTTCTCTATCTTAAAATATCCATCTCTGAGAAGCAATTTGTTTCTTACCGCAGAAAATGCTCCTATCATCCATTTCTTATTTCAAAGCAGCATGAACATTTTTTTAGACAAAGCTTTGTTTTGAATAGAAGCAGCACTGTGCAATCTGGACTATGGCGCACGTTCATCAGAGGCATTTAAAAAGGTATTGGATTTCTTTTAAAAATCTTTTAGGGAAAATGTTGTGTACTTCGTAGGTATTCTGCTCTGAAGTAAGCATTGAGCTCCACGCTTGCCAAATCTTTTTGTTTGCCATCTTCTGGCAGAATACGTGTAGTTTTCCCAAGCCGTTTTTCAAGTTGCTCTCTGGAAGCAGTGTATTTCAGCTGACATCAACTGTATCCTCCATTTTAAAATGTTGATCAGTGCAATTGTTTTCTGGTACAGCTAGAATTTCTCATCATAAAACGTAATGGATAAAAAAAGGATTTGCATCGTTGTCTTTATAAGCCTGCGGTGCCCAGGACCCAGCTTGTACTGCTGGGAGCGTCACCTCCCACACTGCATGGCCGTGCCTGCGGACGGCTGGGAAGAAGCAATCCAATCTGTCTCATCCAGACTTTTAATTCTGTGAGGAATCCGAAGTTGGTCATATGAGTTGGAAGCCGCTTTTCAGTGCCTTTTGTCAGGTGTGGTCTGAGATGTTCTCAGTATGCTGTGCCCTGAACACCCTCTTATGCTCATACACTTGTGCTGATTCTCATCCTCGCTCATAAGAGGTCTGTGTTCAAACCTACCTGATGCCAAACATACCAAACTGTAGCACTTATTTCTGCAGAGTAAAAAGACGTATTTTTACCCTCTTCTTTAAAGGATGAAATGTTTGCTTAGTGCCGCTGCTTTCCTTTCTAAAACTGTGTTCAAGGAAGCCTTAAGAAGCGAGAGATGAGTTTGAACATTCAAAGTAACCCAGAGTCCTGAAGCTGACTTCCATTCAGCCTTTTAGATCTCAGTATCCTTGAAGTTTTATGCTCTACAGGCTTTGCAGTGGGGTTCCCAGAAATGCCCTAGCTCCGTATCAACATGTAACCTATATAGTAAGTATGAAATAATCATGGGATTCTTTTTCTACATAGCTTGTAAAGTCATATCAAATGTCCTAAAAAAGGAAAAAAAAAAAAATCTGTTTTAAGTGGAAAAGCAAAAGAGTGAGATGGTGAGGAGGTGGAGGCAGGGAGTTCAATACCGTTTAGGATGCTGTTACTACGTTAGCTGAAGTCTGCCTTCTTGCATAACATGCTGTAGTTGACAGGCTCACTGCTCTTTCTGAAGTACCTTCGTTTTATTTCAGTTGCCCTACGGAGATAGTGAAGTTTCTACAAGTGGGCAAAGCTGCACTGGCTTTAGTACTGCTTAATGTTGCAGTTGCCTGGTCACGTTTTCTTTGGATCTTTTAGTTAGGTTTTCTTTTTCCCCTCTCTTGGGCTTTTGTTTTTCTTTTCCCCACAGCAGCGAATTGCTTCCCTTCACCAAAAGAAAAAGGGTGGGGGAGGCATCAATGCTGGAGATATCAAATGAGTGAGATAGAGGCTGATGCTTTCTCAGCACTGTGTGTCTGTGCACATAGTATCAGTAATCTGCTGGTAGCATAAGAAAGGAGAGGAAATTATTGCTACTCCTGACAGCCATCAGCGATAACTGAGCCTGACTCTTGTGTTACTAGCTGATGGTGCTTGTTCCAACTCATTTGGGCCTACTTAATAATCATATTTTATCCTGAAAAATAACCATCCCAGGGTATGAAAGTATGCAATGGTTGGTGAACTCAATGCAAAGGTTATCTTAACGCCTTCCTGTATTAATCCAGTTAATTTTCAGATTTAGGATGCAGTTGGGAATTTGATCATTGTTTTAAAAGCTCCCAGGTTTGACTTCTTCATTTGATACATGTCTTTCAAACTGTACTTAATAGAAATAGCTCATGCAGTGAGCTACAGAGTATATGACTTTCACTTGCTTGAGCTCCATACTGAATACAGAGAAGGAAGAAAAGATGAAGACCAGTACATAAAGACTGTGTATGTTATCACTGTTGTGCAAAGCAAGGTATAGGCAAGGTATAAGCAGCTGCAGGAGCACTATCTCCTTCCGCTCTGCAATGGGGAGAGACCCCTTATGTTGGAGGGAAGTCTGTCCCCTTTCCCCCTTAGAGCCTGCACTGGTCAGAGTTTGCTTCTGTTTAGTATGCGATGATGTTCATTTTTTCCAGTGTTCATGCAATTTTGTTTGCTGGTGGAAAATTACTTAAAGGCATTGCTCTGTTGAAGCTTGGAAGTCTTCTGGTCTGATGATCTGTGGTTGGACTGCAAAGGAAGTAGAGAGAATTCTCCATGAGGTCTGGATCCTGTCCCCAAGTGCAATGCTAGCTTGCATCGATAGCCTGAATATTAGCCTTGTGGTCAGGCAAGTGGATTAAAAATGAGGCCATTATCGAGCCAGAACAAGTATAAAGCCATATCTGATAATCCCATCTTGTTTGTCTCGTTTACCGGTATTGTTTTGATAGGTGTAATTAACATGCCAGATGAGAACCTTGAAGCAGATGGGGAACATTAATGGGTAGCATACAATTGTCCAGCAATGCAGCAGCAACTTCTGAAAGAAAAATGACAACGTGTAATCCATTTTGTCTGAAATGCCTAGTGGATGAGAGTGTCTGACCGAGACCAGTCAAGACGTGATGTCATTTTCCCTGGAAAAGATGTTTGTAAAGTGCACTGCATCTCTTGCTTTTGGTATCTGTCCTGCTCCTCTGTGAAGCACTATTATTACGGTGTCCTGTTAAAATCAGTTATTTGGCAAAGTAATTCTGAGAACAGGATAAATTTTAAGTATTTATGTGAAATCTTTGTCTCACAGAGAAGACACATGGTTTTCAAAATTGGTGCTGAGCAGATCAAGCTTTAGGCACTTAGGCATTCATGTATCAATCAGTCTACTAGTATGTGTTGAAAATGCATGTTTGTCAAAGCCTGGGTGTGTTTGCACAGTCACAGATGCTCAAGATGCATCAGATGCCCAATACATGTGACACAGTCAATTTTCATTAGTGGTTTTTTGGCAAATTAATAGCGTAAATGAGCTAATTCTTGTCCAGGACAAGTTGTCGAGAGAAGAATGAAAATGGATTTCTCTAAAGCTGAGCGGTGGTTGAAATATTAGAATAAAAAGTTACAGTTAATGCTGTTCTTCTAATTTGTTAGTTGGTATCTATGTTTCCCAACGTTTTGCTTCTCACATAAGCACTTGTCCCCAGGTCAGCACCAACAGCAAGCACTAGAAAATAACTACAGAACTGTTGTGGCCCACCATTTTAAAATCCAATTCAAATGGGAGCATCCAGTGTCAGTACCATGGATACTTCAGGCTTCCTGTGTTAATTCATTTTAAGACTGTGTTATCTAATGAAGAACTGAATCTAAAATGTTGGTTTTGCATCTTGTGAAGTGTTGCACTGACAGCACTAGCCTCCAGCTGAAATTGTGTAACAGGACAACTGCCCTTCTGGAGAGCATGTCCATTTAAATACTATGCCGCATATGGCCTGCTACAGTGGGTGTGGAAATGCTCCCAAAATGTAGCTGCCTGCTGTCACGTTGGAAGATTTGGTCTACCGTTTCCTTCAACCCAGGGAGGAAGTCAGACGTGAATCTAGAGTAAATTCTGCATTAATAGTGCAGAATATGGCTGCAAACCTCTGAGATGTTGAATTGAGTCAGCCCAGATCGCTGCAATAGCATGCCTTAAAATAAAAGCTGAGCACTGGGCTGTGTAGGATTGTTTAAGTTGTTTTTCTCTGCATCTTAGGTTATGGAAGTAATTGCCACCTACTTGGTTTTGGAGCCTTTCTTTTAACCTTTCTTTGGTACACCTTTACCAAACAGCTGTAACTTCTGCTGTACCCACAGCCTGACTGCTGTGTGGACTGCTAGCATGACATAATGATTTTAATTACATTTATAAGCCATTAGCTTGTCTCTTGTATTCTTGGACATATGTTAAAGCACGTGCATGTGTACTGATCTTTAATTGCCTATCTTCTTCTTTCTATATCTGGTCTCAGGCTTTTCCTTGTAGTGAGGAGTCTTAATTTTTGTCTGCAGTTGTCTCAATTCTAAAATGCATCATCTTAATCTTTTAGTTGACAGTGCTTTGAGTTCCCCATTTTCTTTCAGAAAGGAAAACCATCCGTTTGCATTGTGAATATCAAAAATATGACTTAGTGAAAGCAAAAAAGGGATAACTTGTCGGAAGAAACATTGCAACTTTCTTTTAATATTCCTTCATTTGTGTTCCAGTATGGATATTGAATGGTATCGTAGATTATGCTGCAACCTTTTTTTCTTTTCTTGCCCACACAGAGTATTAAATAAAAGAAAATGCCACAGGATCTGTAAAACTGTCTCTACATGTTTGTCAGAAAAATACAGTAGAGTGACATTATGTTCAGGACCCAGTCAGAGTGGTAATTATTCTTTCAGCACTTTAAGGCTGTACCTGTTCCCTGCGTGTTAAGTGGCTACTAGAGTACAAGGCAGCACAAGTTAATTAAATATTAATTGCGACGTGGAAAATTTGTATTAATTGTTTGGCTGCGTTGATCCATAACCTGCATTTAAACAGCACAATGCCACTGGTTAAATCCGATGACTGTACACAAGGCAGCAGTTTATGTAAAGCCCGTCAACAACTGTATGGAAAAATACTTTTTTGCCTTAAGTGTGTCTTGAGAGATTGTTCCAGGTTAGTTGTGCTCACAGTGGTAGCACGGGTATCAGGCAAAAAATTCCGTGCTGAAGTGTTCACCCAGCAGCTGTGTGAACCTTTGTTGGGTAAAGTTCTGAGAGCTGTTACAAAAACGTGGCTACCTTAGCAGCTACTGTGCATCCTGAGATGGCTGTTCTGTTGAAGACATTTCTCTCCTTCCTGAGACAGAAGAATCAACAGAGAATACTAACAGGGTCTCCGCTAGTTTTGCAAAGCTCCAAAGTTTTGTATCTCTGCTCTGTAGCATCCAGCACCCTGCCTAAGGCATCCCACCTAGCTTTCAGAGGGCGTTTCAGATTAAGTGCATATTCAAGCTATAGTAATTATTTGTAATCAGTTTACTATAGATTTTAATGAAAGGTAGTACAGTTTATCCTTCAAGTGCAACAAAAATTACTCCTAATGTAATCTTACTACCAAAAAAAGCTTTCCTATGGTTTGGTCTAATTCGGTATGTTTTTAGTCACTTCCCTTTTCAAAGTGTGTAATTTTGCACAAATGTACTACTGAGTAATTTGTTCCTCCCTAAAAACATCAGCAGCTTTAATGCTGAAGTGTTTCACTGCGTGTGTGCCCTGTTGTTTCACAGGATAGACTACGTTTTCTGAATGTTACAGTGCTTGGTGCAAATTTGGTTTTGAAGCTGCGTGGCATTCCCTAACCATAGGAGGAGTCACACATGTGTGAAGTGTGAGAGTTGCTCTGCGCATGTAGGTCTCTCAAACACATCAATTGTTTTGATTTTGCTCCAAACAATAACACAAGTGAGGGCATGACATAGTCGGAAGAAGTCAGCGCAGCAGGTCCTTGCCTCTTGGTGCTTTCAGCATCCATCCAAGTGGCAGCAACGCAGCACCTGACCCGTTGCTTGATCGAGCTGCCATCCGTGCTGCAGCTGCTGCTCCTTCATCCGCATCATCTCACCCAGTCCTCCTGCGCTACTACGCTTGTTTAGCTTCATCTTTTTTCCTCTTCATTAAACTACTCCTTTTAATTTCAGAGCTGGAGTCTTAAAAGCCTGCCCTGTTACCTTGTTTGTCATCGGCATTGCTGGAGTCTCACATCTATCCTCCCACCTCCCTAGCAATTATTTTGTTCC
>PPHD01025383.1:0-11782 GCA_002909625.1 Bambusicola thoracicus
ACTGGCTGTCCTATTAATCCTGACATATTCCCTTGCCCATAGTTTGTCCCATAGTCTTCCAGGCCTGCTCCATAGTTAGCAGTTGATATATTACACTAAGAAGTCCTGATGAAACCCCAGACACACCAGTTTTGGAATACAGGCACAGATTAAGAAGCTGGTCACTTAGCTGTTATGGACAGAAAACCAAGATGTGAGTTAGTCAGGGGAAGACTGTTCCTTGAGATCCCCTTATCCCTTTCCAAACACTCCAAGAGCTCCACAAGCTTCTTCTTCCTTAAGGGACATCAGCTTTGCAGAGGTATAGAGCTGCTAGAGCCACGGAGGCTCTAGTTTTAATCCAAATCATCTTGCATCTACTTGTGCTAGCACCCTACATAGCAACTCAGCGCTGCCCCTGGCCTGCACTTCCCAACAGCCTGGGACAACACCTCAAAAGCATATTGCAGCATCCTTTCCTTCTCCCATTATCCAGCATTCAGCCACCATCCACCACTTTCCTTGCCTCCATCTCATATTCCCTACTGCAAATCTACCAGACTCTGCTCTGCTTTAAAGTCATCTTAAAGGAATTCAGGTTTCAAGCAACACCAAGGAACCCATCTGCTCTCTAATAAATCAGCTGTGGTGATATCCCATGTTCCATCTTGGTAATATGATTCCTTTCCAAGTTCTTTGAGGAATAACTCACCCAAAACAGTATAGCACATTGAAGAGTTAAGGCACCTGTGCAAGATCTAAGTTTTAGTAGAGTATATTAAGTGGTGTGCACAAATTATGCAATTTAAGTAGTTTTCTAGGACCTCTGTAAAGAGCCTCCAAGTAGGTACTTCTTTTACCATTGCACTGGTTCATTTGCTGAGAATCCCAACGTTACCCAGTGCTAGGAAAACCCTGTCAAACAGCTACCAGTGTTAAAATAAGAGGAATTTCCCTTATTTAACCTTTTGAGGAACAAGAGGTTAACAGAAAAGGTAAATTGTAAATCTTTCCAATTTAGAAAATAGAACCTTTTCAACAGCATTTTCAAGAAAATCTATTCCCAGAGCGCTCCCAGAATTAAAATGGAAAACCTGACACCTTTAACAATTTCCTGCCACTGTATAACTGTCAGCATCGAATGGGTTTTATCAAGACCAAAGTTAACTATCAAGAATAAGAAACCTTTGCATTCATATGCTTTTGGGCTGTTTTCACGTCGTTTCCTTCCAGTACTTAAAGGAAGTTTATAAGCAGGAGGGGACCAGCTTTTTACGTGCTCTAGTAGTGACAGGACAAGGGGGCATGGCTTTAGACTAAAAGAGAGGAGATGTTAGGGAGAAATTTTTTACTTAGAGGGTAGTGAGACACTGGAACAGGTTGTTCAGAGAGCTGTGGGTGCCCCATCCCTGCAGGTGCTCAAGGCCATGGTTGGGGCCCTGGGCAACCAGATCTGGTGGGCAGCAACCAGCCCAGGGCAGGGAGTTGGGACTGGATGATCTTTAAAGTCCCCTCCAACCTAAGCCATTCTATGATTCTGTATAACTCCATACAATAAGGAGCTGAAGAGGAGAGATGTGGATCACTCCTGTGATCAAAAAAAGCTCAAATCTGTTGCCCTTCATGTCAAGTCACAAGTCACAACTTCTAAAGTTCTACTGAGGGAGCAAACACCATCAGCATGGCTACTCCTTGCCATACAATTGAATCCAGAGGCCACAGCCAAAATCAGAGCCCTGTGAGGATGAACACTCTGGGTGTGCCATATGCCAGACCCAGGTAGGACAGCAACACCCAGTGGCATCTGGTAGCTAAATGACAGAAGTAGGAATAAAATCCAGGTGTACCAACTCCTCTCCTTGCAGCCATTATGTTGTGAAGTAAGAATTTGGCTTAGCAACCTGTGATGAACATAATTTAGGCATGGCAGGAAGGACTGTGGTGAAGTTATGGTCTTGCTGGGTTCATACCATACATGAATGCTCACAGTTCTTTCTGTCCTGTCTACCTGGATAAAATTCTTTTAGAAATCCCAGCTTCTCTCTTCGTCTCTCTCTCCCATGCACTTAAAAGTCAAATCAGCATCATGAAGATCACACTGAATATTTAGAATCATCAGCACTGACAAAGGTCCCAGTATTTCACTGCTTTATCCTCTTAACTACAGAAAAAAGTGCTAGCTTTCTTCTTCTGAGGCATTCCATAGTACAGCAGCCCACTTTAATCACCGTGCAGACATTCACACCTCAATCGGAAGGGCTCTGAGAGAGCTACGTGTTACAATTCGATTGGTTTTAATAACTGAAGAAATACAACATTATCAACACAACCCAAAAAGCACCCCCCCAGACGTATGTCTCACTATAAGGAGAAAAGCAGAGCTGACAGGAAGGGAGCCCACATGGGAGGATGCAACTACAACTGGAGAAAATGTTTCTGTGATGCTGTTAATTATTTTAAAGCCATCCTCATCAACCCCCATAATGCTTTTTTTTTTTTTTTTTTTTTTTATTACAACAGAAGGAGCATTTGAGACAGGAGAAGGCACTGGGTTCAGCTGCCCGCTCCCAGCCCCACAGAACCACAGGGCTGTCTCTGTGTTTCCACCTCCATTGCACCAGGGAATGACATCACCACTGCTCGAGGGGCCGGCGGGCCAACACAAATAGCTGTTACTGACCAAGAGAGCTATTGCAAGGAATATTTTTGGAACCACGCACCGCATTCCTCTGACTCCCCTGCTTCCTAGTCCAAACATATCATGGCCTAAAAATTCCTCGCATTTTCTATGCAGTGTTTCCTTTGGGCTCACACAATGGAGCAGTTCTTCTGCTCAGCAGCGCTAGTGTTCGGGAAAGGGAAGGGGAACAAAAAGAGGCTGGAGCACTAAATAACCCTACAGGCAACCACAGGGGCTGTGGTGTTATTTTTCAGTCAGAAAAATGGTGCAGAAGGAAATCGAGTTACCTCAGAGGTACCTTCCACTGGTCTTTACTAAACAAAGGGCTAAAGAACCTGGCTGTTATTCCCATGTGGAAGTAATGGGGACAGAGAAACAGCACCTTATTGGGTTTTTCCTTGCTCAAAAGGATGTGGTATCTCCCTCTGACAGCAGCTCTGGGGCTGGGCAGGAGTAACACAGCCCAAAGCCTCCACAGCTCTGTGCTGTTTGGCTGCAAGAAGAGCAAAGCAACAGAGGCAGATTCTGGGCTATGTCTGGGTTGTGCACCAGGGGGAAGAGCAGAAGCCCCCAGATGGCAACGATCCTCCTAAGATCCCATTCCAGAACACAGTCCTGATACTCTCCACTCCCACATCTGTCAGTGTGTTGATACAAGGTCATCCTGGGAAATTTCTTGCTCGCAAATGAATGTTATCAGCAAAACGTGCCTACCTCAAAATATTTCAGCCTAAGCCAAGCAGTCAACAGAGCTCTTATTCCTTCACTGTGCCTTTTTAATATTTTTTCCCCTCCATTGTAGGGCAGTTCTTCTCCTTAGGAGCAAAGTTCGAAGTCATGGCTGATCTTGCAAGGAGGAGATGTATGTACCTAAATGTATCTCCATTCCCAGCCTGCTCTGTCCCCAGTAGAACAATTTACCCATTCTTATTGTGCATTTCTATTTGAATAGCAACAGAGCCTCTTAGACAATACGTGCTTTACTGGCCAATACTTTGTTTCTTTTTTTAGCTGCCCAGATAAGAAAAACAATGCAGAGACACAAAACTAATAGGGAACATAAAGAGTCCACTTACACCACCGACACTCTGCACAAGGTTTAGAAACTCCCTTTAACATTTTATATCTCCTCCAGTCCTTGATCAGCCTTGCATGCTTGGACTATAAATCTGAGCCTTGTTTTCTGCTCTGCCCCTGTCCTTCCCACTACTGGTTGGGCCTTGAAGTGTATTTTTCCTGGAAATTATTGTGTTTTTAAAGATGTCTAGATTCTGTGCATCTACAAACAAACCAGTTGTCACAAGCAACTGAGAGAGCAAACAATATTTATGCTTTGGGGGTGTTATATTCGAGAAACAAGGAATGAGCTGGGGAAATCAGCATTTAGGTGGAACTAATTAGCAACAACTAAAAGCTAAATGACAATGTAACCCATAGCCCCCTTGTGGGATATTCTAAAATGGTTGTGGATGTCTAAAGCATTTCAAGGACTTCCATTATCAGCTGGGTTGAGTGGTTTCACAGCTCAGATAAATCAGTATTTTCAACCACAGCATTCAGCCTACTGCCCTGCGGAATAATTCCCCAGTTCATAACATCCAGCAATACAGAAGCATACAAAATATGATCTCTTTTACTAGGCTAATAAAAATCAGAAAGTATACTGTATAAATTTTATAGACCTCGCAGTTCTGTCTTCCATAGGAGGAAATTGGTACTTCAAACTATCATCAGCATTGTAACAGACAACAATATTTATCATCTGCTTTGGAAAACCCACCAGATAGAAGTGACCAGCAAAGCAAAATGACATAACCACAAGCTTACATGAATCTTTCCTCTCTATGGAGCTCTTTCATGCTGCAGTTTCAGCTTGCTGATAAATTCACATACATACAAGGGAAAAAGAACCAACCAACAGAAAACACTTCTGCCTCTTTGAGTCTACCCTAAGTTAGGCAACTCTATATGATCAGAACGCAAAATGTCAGAGCCATACAGGTCTCACTCGCAGCTCTTTGGCATCATCACATTAAGCCCATTGGGTGCTGTGTGCAAGGTCAGCATCACCCTGCAGCTAAACCAGGCTGGGGGCACTGAAAGGAGAATGTCCTGCTGATTCAATGGGATGACTTGGAGAACCTATCTAACAGAATGCTTCCCTGGATTTGGGGAATGGGGTGAGACTGCAGTAACCTTAAAGGAAATGGGGAGAGATGAGAGAAACTCTACTGAGATAAAATTTCTTAAAGGCATAGCAAAGGTATGCATCTTTTCAAGGTTGTGTATAGACTGTGCTTTTAGGTGGCTGCATTACGTACATTTTTCTGGAGACTCAGAAATGTCTGCCTCAAGGACAGAAGTTGTGAGGCTTTACAAATGCTCACAGACTTGAAAATAATAAGAAGAAAATGTCCAGTTTTATTCACTGAAACCTTTTTCTACGGTGTACAGGTAACTGGAAGCAATTACAGTGATGTACAAAAAACAGGTCATTTAGTGTTGTGTTCTGACTCTCTTCAGCTTTCTGAATTTTTCTTTCTAACTCTATCGCTACCTTAAATCAAGCCCAGGTAGTCCGTCTGTGAGTGAAAGCCTTTCCTCCCACACCCATTGCTGATAGCTCATTTTAGTGTTTTCTACTTCCACAGACACACGATTCTCCAGCAATGAGCTCTCCTAACCCTCAGAAACACCATGAAAGTCTTTCAGCAAGATAGCTAAGCACTGAGTGACAGAAAACCTCCAAAACTGCTATTTACCGAAGTCATATCCCAACAGACTTGGCAGGACTTAATTACAGCCTTAGGCCCACTCCAGCAACGTCAAAGCAGGGAGATAGCTTGATGCAAACACAACACTCCCTGATGGTGCTGACTCCATTACTGAAGCTTAAGCAGCATCTGAGTCTTGAAAAGTTCTGCTTGACTGACGCAGATGACTCATAGAAGCATTTCAGATGCACAGCTCTGCCTACTAGCCAGTGTGGACCCTAGATCTTTGCCAATGGCTTCTCACCGTGTCTACAGCTTTGCACCCAAAAGGAGAACCAGAGCAAAGTAGAAACAGGCTCCCTGTGCTTAGATCTCAGCATACATAGCAGTCATATCACTGGGGTTGGAAGTACATTCAGTACAGTTTGACCTTCTTACATCAAACCTGTAGCAGGTTTTGGACAGTTACCCAAAAAATAGTGATAGTGTTCAACATGAAAAGTTGTTCTAGGAGACTTTTGCTGGAGAGATGTGTGAACAGAGATCAGTAGTTTATAACCATGGATGGATGGATGTCCACTTGACCGCATGACTGCCAACAAAGTAAAAACTACAGATTTAGGCATCAGTTTTCATGCAGTGACATGGAAGGCTCTAGCTTAGAAAACTACAAAACCAGTGGTACAGTTGTGAAGTTTGACCCTTCCAGAAACCTTTCAGGAACATGTAATGGAAGAAAGGGGTGTATACTGTAAAAATTCATGTATGTATATATATATATATATATATATATAAAACAACGAAGACTTTTCAAGTTGAAATGATAATTCCCCAGTGCTTTGTTTTGAATCTCCAACGGAAATTAACCTAACTAACCTGAAGTGTTGAATCCAAGGCAGAGTTAGACATTCCTTCCAGGGGCACGTTCATGGGGTCCAAACATGGGGTTCTACTAACAGCCCATAAACCACTCTCTCCTGCCTTTGCAGAAGAAAAAGGGAGCCTCATGACCATCTTAGCCCAGGTTAGTGACATGAGGATACCATCACAGTGGTCAGCTGGAAAAAACTGCTGGTGTCTGTTCAGCCCAGTTCTAGACCTAGTTTTGTTGCTAAAAGGTGGAACAAAGAGAAGAGACCTGGCTCATGACTTTGACATTCACTCTGCTATCATCATCAGCTCCATCTGATAGGATGACACTGCTTAAGTTATGGTAGCCAGAGGAAATCCAACGTGAAGGAAACGGACATTCATTTAATGTTTATCTAGGATCTGCTCCACCAATGAATTCCAGATGTTGGCTTTAATTGTCACATTCTGGTATGTTTAAGCAGTAGGAGCTCGTAAGGCGAATTTGTAAATCAATCTGGCAGACTCATAGTGAATCCCATCTCT
Source organism: Bambusicola thoracicus (assembly GCA_002909625.1). Classification (NCBI taxonomy): domain Eukaryota; kingdom Metazoa; phylum Chordata; class Aves; order Galliformes; family Phasianidae; genus Bambusicola; species Bambusicola thoracicus. The sequence goes on from PPHD01025383.1 coordinate 6,769, forward strand.
GCCAGTACTTAACGTGTCTGCAATACAAAAAGAAGGAAAGATTTTTACAAAATCCCTCCCCTGATGTTTTTCTCCTTTTACTCCTTCTCTCATTCATTTACTCCCTGTAGAACCGCAATAGAAAGCCATTCCTTTCCTCTTGGATGTGTGCGATGAATTTTAGCAGTCCTACAGCTAACGAGGATGGGTATCAGGGAGACTCCCTGCAGCACAGGCAGAACACCCTGCTCCTGACTCACACACATTCTTTCTGAGTAATTCTACTGATTTCCTGCTATGACCAACAGCAACTGAATGCATGCACTACAACCAGTGATAGTGTTCTGATATCTGAGCTTAGAGCTTCCTTAAAGTGGAAAAGAATAATTGATTACTGCAACCTTGGGACTGTCTCAGACTTCACCTTCCACATTCTTATTAATTTGTACTTAACAGTTACAGCAGTCACAGCTCAAGTCCAGAGGTGGTACGTAAATGTCTTCCACAATCTGAATCCCAAAGCATTGGACAAGCTCTGAGATAGGGACCAGCAAACCTTGCAGTTGTTTCATGCTCTGTGTGAGTTCACACAACAGCAGAATGTGTCGGACTGGTGTTAGAGGGATTGCTTATTGCGACAGCAAAGTTATTCGTAAGGCTTTGCTTACAAAGAGAAGCTGAAGCTATATTTACAGATCATTAAGTACTATTTTCCTACTGACCAGGACAGTCTTATTAAAGCATATTAAAACTGTTTAAAAAATCAATTTTCTCAATTTCCTGTTAGAACACCAGTTCCTGAGAAAGCACCTTGGTATTCAGCTGATGTGCACCCTACTTAGAGTGCACCGTGTGCTTAGTACACACATTTTTCAAAAGGTGTCACTGGATGGCTAGGTAAGGTTTCAAAACCTTTCAGCACTGGCAATACTCATTCCCAGGAAGTTAATAGGAATTCTTCAGAAGGCCTTGGCTGAGCGCTTATGAAAACATTCCCTTTTATCTTCCATCTTTGCTGGCCCCAGAGATAAATTTACGTTAGTTCAGTTTAGCATCCTTTAAAATTACAGACCCCTCAATGGAGTCCTCTCCTTCCCTCCCTAAGAGGGCAAAGAACATTTCACTCATGGACTGTCACGCCACGTCGGAAGAGAGGACTGTAAGAAGTGGTGGCTACATATCCACCTGCTACTTTATGCTCTGAACAGAATACTATATTAAATCCCATAAAACAGGTAGGACACAGTGAGCAGGCTTGGAACTCCACTCCGGAGTCCATGAGACCATGAATAAACAAGGCACAGAACCAGGGTCATCCCCAGCATTCAAATAATTATCAGTGTGCACACTGCAGAGATGAGGTGGTGTCAGGTTTTGGGAAAGACAAAAAAGTAGCTCCAAACTAAGCAAATAAGCAAACTGTTCATTCCCCTACAGCAAACATTCTCCCCGTGCTAAGTGCCAGAAAAGCTGGTACGGGGCTCCAGGGAGGTAACTGTCAATAAGAAAGGCAATAAAACACTGTAAAAACAGACTGCAGCAGAAATAACAGGAAAGAAGTGCGGGCAAGTTGTTGGTTTTTATTCCCTATGTCTGAAACTATTTCTGTGGTCCACAGCACATGAGCAAAGATAAATAGATTTGGCACTAAACACAGAGGGGTACTTTCTCCAAATACCAGGTGGATAGGATCTGGTGAATCTTTTAATGAGTTTGCCCTTCAGGACATGTCAACGTGGCCTTGTTGGAGCAGTAGCCTTCCCTCCCTCATTGCAGGCGCTGAAGGATGGGAAAAATACCACTTGTGAGCAGTCTGGTGTGCAGCCCATCCTGTAAAATGTGGCACTTTGAGCACAAGAAGAGCCAAAAATTCCTCAGAAGGGCTAACACAGGTCAAACAAACAAATGGCAATAGCCACATCGAAAGCGTATCTTCAGTATTTGAAATTTAACAGCTTAATTTATAGTTGAGTGTGTCCATGACCCATGTTTTGCCTAGGACAAGGGCAAAAAGTAACCAAATCATTCCTGGCAAAGGGATGGAAGGTACACTCCGGTGCTGAGGGTATTGAGGATGTCAGGCGGTCAAATTCCTCTCTGACGCAATTCCTTGGGTCTACCCCCGACAGCCGCTGCCCTTTTGTCTGTTTATCCTGGCAAGGCTTCAGGGGGCCATCACAAAATTCTCCCTAATTACCCAAGAACGAAGCACTCAGATAGCAAACAGTGTTTTTTGAAGGTCACAGAGAGACATTTTTACAATGGCCATGATTACAGCTCCTCAGACACCTCCCTGTAGGCTCTGAAAACCATCCCAGAGAAAAATGGCTGATGGAGTACCCAAAGGTGATCCCAACATAACCACTAATGTGAACAAGGTCAGCTCACATTGCAAGGACACGACTGTCGGAGCTGGAGAAGCTCAATGCTTTACTCAAGCTCTGAGCCAGAGGCACAGATCAGCTTCTCAAAATTCACCCTCAGTATTATCCACTTCCCACAAGTGAAGGCTGTTATATCTTCCAAACCTCCTCGAAGGAAAGGGATTAACAAAACTCCATTAAAACCAAAGCAGTTCATCAGAGACCTTAGCTGGAACAACCCACTCAGCACTCAATTCCCACAATTTTCTCTTGGGCTAGAGCATTTTTCCAGCCAAAGCACACATGAGGGCTACCAGAAGAAGCCAAAGGAGGCTTGGAGTTGACAGGAGACACTGCAAACACAGCACAAAAACTGGGTAGTGCCGGGGCTGGGGACTTGCCATTCCTCTGCTCTGCCACCAGATTCCTGGGACTGCCCCGGAGAGAGCAGCAGGCAGGTCTGGGAATCCCACCCCACGGATGATGTGAGTCCAGCTCCCTCCCCAAGCTCCCCACCAGTGAGCAAGGAGGACTGCCACCAATTCTTTCACCTTCCAGATGCAAATTCAGCAAGGGTAGGATGGAGACCTCAGTAGATAGATCATAAACATTCATTCTATCAGAAAAAAAAATCAACATGCCAACCCATACGGCTTCTCTTTAAGAGAAATCTGTATCTAATACTGGACTACAGAAAAGTCAGCCAACAATTTGTGGTGGTGCCTTTTCCAAATAAGAATAATTTTGTGAGGGAGGACTCAATCCCAATTATTTCAAAGTCCTGTGCCATCTATCAAGCAGAAAACTGAATCAACGTGATTGTCCCAGTGACTTGACAACGTTTTTCAGGGGAAGAATGAATTGGAAGTAAAATAAAAATGGCAATAAAAGCCCTACGCATCATTTGGATTGTGTGATAAATTCAGATTTAATAGCTTGGTTGGCATGAAGAGATCAGAAGACCATCCATATTCTGCACTTCTTGCCCTATAAACTTTATAGTATGTCTGGAAAAAAATTATATACACACTCCAGAACACACACACTTAACAGGTTGCCCAAGGAGGCTGTGGATGCCCCATCCCTACAGGCATTCAAGGCCAGGCTGGATGTGGCTCTGGGCAGCCTGGTCTGGTGGTTGGCGGCCCTGCACATAGCAGGGGGTTGAAACTTGATGGTCATTGTGTTCCTTTTCAACCCAGGCCATTCTATATGGCATGAAGAATGTAGTAACCTTTAAATATCTATAAGAACAAAGGGGACAAACTCTTTAGCAGGGTCTGCTGTTCTAGGACAAGAGGAAATGGTTTCACACTAGGAGAGGGGAGATTTAAATTTGGAACGAGTTGTCCAGAAAGGTGGTGGATGCCCCATCCCTGGGGACACTCAAGGTCAGGCTGGACGGGGCTCTGAGCACCTGATGGAGCTGTAGGTGTCCCTGTTCATTGCAGGGGGGTTGGACTCGATGGCCTGTAGGGGTACCTTCCAAATCAAACAATTCTATGAATGGAAAGAAGAAAAAAAAAAGAGACACCAACTACTTTTGCTGCACTGGATATTCACAACGGAAAATAAAACTATTTGCTTCCTTTAATTTGCACGGAACATTTTCTGTTCAGGGCTGTTCATAATTTAGTCGATGTTTAAACGACAGCATTGTTCTTACTGTTTGTCTCCCTATTGTTTTTCCACTCAAAGCAATTTAAAACCATACAGAAGAAATCACAGGCAGATGCGCTGCGCAGAGGACACGTGCTGACCCATACAGTGCTTCAACAGCTAAGCTCGTAAGATGATGTTCATGTTCTTCACTTTTACTGAACATTAAAAGAAGGTTCCCTTTAAAACATCACTTTGAGAGCTGCAGAAGACATTATGGGAGTAGAAAGTGAAGGGGTAGATTCTACGGTATCTGATTTCTTTTACCACTTGGAGGGGTTTATTTCTCCCTTCGTTTCCTCGGCTTCAGTGAGAGCAGCAGGTTCCACCTCATCAGTGCGACTGGAGAAAAACTGACATTTTATGAGTGGAAACAGTCCAAAATGGTGGCTTATGCTCTTAACATCCTGACATCTCAACCTCTGAACGCTGCGGCAGCGCTGCTTCCAGTGGCTGCAGAACACCTTAAAAAGCAGCACAAACTGACAGTGAAAATAAACTACAGTTGCAGCACTGCTGGAGTCTGGCAGCCCTTAACAAATACGGCAGCGTCTGGGTGTTAAAATACATAAATCTGTCATCATTACCAGGCTAAGGGGTCATCATCCTATTCACAAAATAAAAGAACTGTGCATAATCAGTAGGGCAGGGAGTTCAGAACAAAGTACGCCTTTTACAAACTCTCAACTGCTGATAGATGGATGTTTGCAAGGGACTTAATGTCTTTAGCAGGGTACGCTCAAGAAGGAGTGTAGGTTTCAGAACTCCTGGGATTAGTGTTTTTTTTTTCCTCTGCTTTTCCAAATTTATTGCCAGAAGTGTATAACGTAAACACTCGGGTCGTCCGACTACGAAACCCACGTTATTATACAGTGAGAAGAATCAAAGCATAGTAGCACAATGCTATTATTCATCAAGCACGATGCACGATATGTTCTTTCTCTCATCAAACAAAAAAAAAAAATAATTGGATTTAAAAATAGGTTTATACACAAATTGCCAGAAGGTTGTGG
>PPHD01025384.1:0-11781 GCA_002909625.1 Bambusicola thoracicus
ATTCACAAATGGCAGTTTTCCACGTTGTGCAAGCGCTAAACATTTGTAAGACCTGCAAGGACTCAATGCTGACTGAATGACCATTTTCTGCTGCACACTCTTACCCAAGGCAGGAGACTTGGAAAAAAGTCAGGGACAGCACTGTTCTCTTTCTACAAAGGAGCAGCAACTGTCAGTATCCCCATGGACCTCAAACCAGGCATTACTGCTGCTGCAAGGAGAAGACAGACTGAGCGCAGCAGAAAGAGATGGACAGTTTGAGGAGTTTCATTTAAACAATTTTAACGCTTCCTTCTCATTGGAGCTCCTGAAGCCCTAACAGGATGCCACACACAACCACGTGGAACCAAAGCATTTACTCCTAGACCTTCGGATCAAATGCAAGAAGCCTGAAATGTAGCTTTAAAACACTGTATGCTCTAAATATAGCAGTCAGATGACCTGACAGAGCCCAGATTCATGCTTCATGAGTTTGCAAATTGAAAGAGTCAATCTAGCTCGCAGTATTGCAGAATCCTAAAGACAGATTGCTCTATTTATTGTGCTAGATACTATTTACAAACACGTCTCCACAGTTTGCCCTCTAATTACAGTTAGAGCACACAGTCATTTACTTTGTGAGCTCTGTGTACGCTACACCTCTAAAGTCAATGAAAGTAATTTTTAGAACCTGTTGATTGATTTATTGATCAAATAAGTTGACCAGTGCAGTAGACTAGAAATAAGCAGACTGCTAAGTGATTTGACAAATATTCCTGGAGTCTGGTCACCAAAGGCCCTGAAAGGAGTGGAAAGAAATCCTGAAAGGTAGGTTCAGGCTTTTTTTAGAGTCTGTACACTTCATTCAGCCCTGTAACTTCATTCCACGTGCAGGACTCCTTGAAAGAGTGCACTCTCCAGCCAACTACCTGAAATAACTCTGTACAGTCCGGTACTAAATTCACCAGAAGCAATGACATAAGTTCAGCTCCTAGTAAGAATCACAGAATCATTAAGGTTGGAAAAAAACCTCTAAGATCATCAAGTCCAGCCATCAACCCACCCCCACCATGCCCACAACCACATCCCTCAGTGCCACATCTGCATGGTTCCTGAACACCTCCAGGGACGGTGACTCCAGCACACTCTGGGCAGCTGTGCCACTGCATCGCTGCTCTGAGAAGAAACTGTTCCTAATATCCTATGTGAAAGTCCCCTGGCACTACTTGAAGCCATTACCTCTCACCCTAAAAAACAATGTGTGAAGGAAAAGGGGTGAGAACTATGTTCTATGGGAGTTTAGGACAAGAAAGGGAAACATATCTAACCAAGGCCACGGCACAGAAGAAACCCAGGTAGAATCACAGAATTGCTCAGGTTGGAAAAGGCCTTAAAGATCGAGTCCAACCACAACCTAACCAAACTACCCTAACTCTAACAACCCTCTGCTAAATCATGTCCCTGAGCACCACATCCAAACGGTTTTTAAACACATCCAGGGATGGCGACTCAACCACCCCTCAGGGAGCCATTTCCAATGCTTAACAACCCTTTCTATAAAGAAGTTTTTCCTGATATCCAACCTAAACCTTCTCTGACGCAACCTGTGGCCATTTTCCCTCGTCCCGTCACCAGTGAGAAGAGACCAACCCCATTCTCACTGCAATCACCTTTGAGGTATTTGAAGAGAGCAAATAAGGTCCAAGGGCAGTTTCCAGTGCTCTGGACAGACTATTGGTAATTCTATGGTGAGACTTTGCCACAGCTTTCCACAAACCCCAGCAGTAAAAAGTTTATTCTCCTTGCAAGCACTGAAAACTATAAACCTCATCAATCAAGTGTTCGCTGTGATGGTCTACTTCTTCCTATAGATTTAATTGTGATTTAATGAGGTTTTCAATGAAACATGCTGGCAGCATTTCATAAAACTAAGCTGAACACAACTTGTACTCATTTACACTGCCCACCCAGTTGTAAGAAGATTGGTCATCCAAATCAAGCAAGAAACAAATCAGAATTCAACTCTGCTGCATGGGAGTGGTTTCCTAAGAGGTACGGGAAAGGTAAACTAACAATGCAGGAAGCAAAAGGAAAAGGCTCGTCGTAATACTGTGGGGTTTGCACAATATTTCAGCTAATCTTTTTGCATTGTGGTATTGAGGAGTTTACATTCGTCTCTGGAGTAACACAGGAACTTAAGATGTCCAGGGATGTCAATAACTTCTTCTGCTAGCACAAAACTAAAGCATCCAGGTATAGACAAAATAAATCAGCAAGATCAAATTCACTATCTGTCATAACCACTCAGTATTTCTGAAAGTGAACGCCACACTTAGCAAAACAACCTTCAGAATAAAAACCTTTAAAAGCATATTTATCTCACAATAGTATCTTTCCTGTCATGTTATATATATATACACACACACAACATACATGTAAAAAAAAAAAATCAGAAGAAAAACCCACTCAAGGAACCAATGCGCCTGTGCTCCATTTTCCATTTAATGTTGGTTATACACCTACAGAGACCTTACAATATTCTAACAGCCCAAGCTTTCCTTCTCATTAGTACCACCAACACGTTGCTCTGAGCTGTGGTCATATAACCTTTTGCACCTTTTTACTCTATTGAATCAATCTCCCCTGGCAACTCCTGGCATGGCACTCTGCTCCCCCTGCCTCCAGCTCTTCTTCCCTCACTAATTCTGTGCTCAGAACTGTGAAGCACAAAATTAGACGTTTCAAATTAAGCAAGGAGAGAGAATGAGAGAACCTTATTAAATCAACATTAGCATCAGAGTGTCTTCAAAAGAGAAACTGAATTGCAAAATATTACTCTGCTCTGTAAAGCTCTTTCTGTTGACAGAAATGGTGGGCAGGCAGCAGAGCCCTCCTGTGCCCCCACATCTCCATGCCATCACAGTGCTGGAGCAGTACAGGCAGGAGCCTCACAGAGCACAGTCCCAGAGGAAGCAGGGCTTACCTTGAAATCACAAGCACTGGCATTGCCAAGTAAGAAGGACAAGGAAGGACAAGGTCTACTGATATCATGTTGCAGAAAAGGGAAAAAAAGTAAAACCACACACTGAAAAAGACACTACCATGCAAAGACAGACAGTCTCCCTTTTCCTCCCAAACCTTCCACAATACCACTTGCCCCCTTCAGGCACCTTACAAGTTACAGTCATTTCTGTACTTCATACAATAACGTAGAGACATTTCACATTCTAGTTTCCATCAGCAGCCCCTAATAATCAAAAGTAGTGATGCAACAGTGATGATGGTGAGCGTGGGTTTGTTCCAAAACACCTTTACTTTCTGATGTGAACCTGCAAGTCCTGGCCACATACACTCACCACAGGAAGGATGAGGAGGATAGAAATGACACCCACAAGAACACTGACATGAAGTTAACTTGGTAGTTAAACCAATTCAACATACTTGTTTTGTAAAATGAATTGCTTCATTTCCACCTCTAAGGGCAATAGTAGCAATACAAGACTGCTTGGAGCTTTCCAGAAGGAAAGGGTCCAGTGAAAACAAGCAATCAGAGAGCTGATAAGTAGGGAGAACAGAAGTCAGAAGGAAGCACAGAACCTGGTGGTAAGAAGCATTTACTGATGTCAGCAGAACTGCCTGCCCCGTGTCTTTCCTCCAGAAATGGGCAACACTGAGCAAAACCTAGTTTTTTCTTTTTTAATTAAGCTATTTCCTGATGCAGCCATTTGACTTCAAGGCTTTCCCCAGCACAGTGAACACAGAACCTGCAGCCTTCGAGTCCAATGCCCTCCTTCCATAGGGTTACCATGCAGCACCTTTAATTCAGCAGAGAAGTAACTGTGCTGATGAATGGCTAAACTGAACTACAGCGATAGTGGTTTATGAAGCTAAGCACTAAACACTGATCAAAAGCAACAAACTAATGATATTTCTAAATATGAATGCATGGTTCTCCTGCAAGGCCTTTTGTACACAGAACGCCAAGGAGATCAAAATGAAGGAGCATCGCTTCAGATAGAAGAAAAAAAACTACCCTAATTTCAGAACATTCACCGGGTTACAGTCTCATTTTCCGCCAATACCAACTCATAAGCTGCCATTTACATGTCTGTCTTCAGCTCTATAGTCAATGGCCCCATCCTGAGAACTGCTCAGGAAGCAGTCACCTTTTACCTGCCTCAGAAAATGGACAACTAAAAGAAGAACAAATAGTGAAGACTGAATTTTTGTTCCACTGGATAACTGTTTCTTACAAAACAAAAGTCGATTTGGTAAGGCAGCAGATACCACCCTGAGAAGCAAACAGTGAAACACACGGGCATTTAAAGTCACTTGTAACTGAAGGCTTCGAAAACCTTTAGAAGAAAGGCACAGCAGTTTTAAAACCCTGAAAAAACACCAAGAATTAAACAGAGGGCTCTGGGGTTGGGGCTTTTCTGTTCTGCAACTACAGAAGAAAGTAATACTTCCATCATTCATGGCTTTGTGCAGATTACAGAAGGGAGAGCGTTCACAGTACAGCAATGCTTGCCTGGTGATATCCTTCCAAGAAAAACACCAGAAAATTACCTCACATGTAAGTATAACAGAAGTTACACACATCTGAGAGGAAGAGAAAGCGATGGAGCAGCAATCAACGAATATACTTGTTTTAAATTCTTAAGTCTGTGAGGAGCTCCTGAAGCAGCAGCCAGGAGTGGAAAGCCATCCACCAAATCCAGGTAACCAACATTGCCTGCAGCATTCACTCGCTCCACGCGCCAGCCTGCCACCTACAAACAGTGTGCAAAGCCTGCTGCGAGCACTGAGAGGATTCTGAAGAAAGGAACAGAAACACAGAAAAAGAAGAGGCAAGACAGACACAAACAGATAGTCACAGCAGCATTCCTTTTCATTACTTCTAGCTGTAGCACTAAGCCCACTTTTGAGACATCAGTAAAATGGATCCATCTCATCATTGTTCCATTTTTCAAGCAGCAAATTGGGAATTAATATTCACGGGTTCCATGACTGACATAATTGCAATTTAAAAAGGGTAATTAATCATCAGCCACACTGGCAGCTGACTTGCCAGGCTGGGATCCTCTCTTTCCACACCTGCTAGCAAACTCAGGAGGCAAAAGCACAACACACACACAAATCCAGGCAGCGCCATTCTCTCCTTCAGCCCCACTTCTCTTTCACATCCTCAGGCTCCACAGTGTATGTCATTATCCACAATCACACACAACTGATTTGAATCATTTACACTTTCCCCAGGTGCTCTCACAGGCTGCCCACGCCATCCCCTCACCATGTGCATAGAGTAGTATTTACCTCCATGTGTTTCTGGAAAGGTTTTCCAGCACGCTCTAAGCAAAACCCAAAGCCCAAGCACCTGTCCTGGGATTCATTCTGCCACCTTTAAAATGTTTAGAAATAAGCATCCGTAACTGCCATTGTAATCCACAGATTACATAAGAAACATCTGGAAGCTGGGCAGTGGTGTTTAGCTTTCTGGAAAGACAGTTTCAAGAGACTAAATTTCTACAGGATGAGTATATAAGTTCCTGTAGGAAGCACAGTCCTTAATATAGCCCTTCCTGAGGGAAAAAGCCAAACTGACCACCGTATGCCAACCTATCTTATCCAGAACGTACATAAAACATCAATGATAAGTACCACAGAAAACAAGCCAATGATTGATAGAAAGATTTAGAGATCAGCAAGCTGTGAAGTCCTCAAGCGACACACTTAAGACAAGGTCCTTGGGCCAAAGAAAATATACAGCATACCTCTAGGCCAAAGGAATCTTGCTTTAACAGGTGCAGTTGCTGCCAGCCAGGCACAGCAGATACATGGTGACTGAGGAAGTTTGTTGTAACACAAGCTGTATATTCCTCCCTTCCTCATTCCTGCCAGTCAGCAAACAGAAACTGGCTTTCATCATTACAATACAGGAAAAGATTTCGATGCTTTTGTAAGAGAGTAATTTCACTCTTCAGGATTGTCCACATGGAAACTGGAACACAATTATGTATTGCACATCTTGGTCAGCATTCCAGACAAAGGTACCTGGCAGAACATTTCTGCCAGCAGATAACACCAATAAACAGCCTCATTTCCATCCATTAAAAGATAATAAACAGACCTTGCTTCTTTTATGCTGTCCTCACTTCTGTCAGGTCCCTCTCATAGTTTGCTATCTTTACCATCTGTGCTCCAGGTTCTCTTCATCCACAAGCCTCAGGGCATCGCTGCAAATTAAACAAGGTGTCTATAACCCACTTCTCTCAGCTTTGTGAAACTGGGCAAGCACAATCAAGAGCCCCCTCCAGCTTTTTCCTCATTCGGACATTGCAAGATTTTTATAAGCCTCAAAAAAACATTTTGTTCCCAGACCTTTACCTTCCAGTGACACAAGTCTGACACTGCCCGTTTGTCCTTTGTATGGGAAGGACTGACCACGTCTTCTCCACTAACAAAAAACACTCCTTATCAGATGAGAGAGTGTGGTGTTAAGAAACAGCAGGTATTTCACTCAACTACGCATCCTCTCCCAACTTAGGAGTAAACAACTTGTGTCTCAGTGGCATTTCCTCGTAATGACTGGCTGGATCAAAGACTTCTACTGGGCTCTTCTGTGCTCAGAGAGGGTGTTTACAGAAAACAGAGTTGGAAGCTTGAAGGCTAAAAGAAAAAAAAAAGAAAATGAGAAATAGCAAGATTTTCTCTCAAACAAAGCCAGGGCTCCTGGGCTGCTGCCCAAGAACACGGTCACCTCATTTCTTAAGTTTCTTCAGAAGAAAAACAAATACTTGTGCTTCCAAATTTTCCTGAGACCTGCAAGCGTAACTCCTCCAATCACCACTTGCTCACATGTTTATCTTCAAGCTTGTATTATGATAAGCTTTCGCCTTCCCAGTATCTCACTCCACTTCAGTAAGAGCCACTAACAGAAGACAGAGACCAAAATCTTCCCTTTCTCTTTTTTCCCCTTCTTCTCTTTCTTCTTTTTACATTTAGTAATCAGCAACTGCCTGAGTACTGTGAGGCCCAAAGCACTGCCATGTTATTACACACTTATCTCTGCAAAACCACCCTGCACAAGCGACAACTTCCAGGTAGGGGGGAGGGGGAATTGTGCAGCTCTGCGATAATTAAAGCGTAGACGAGTGTCACTGCTGTAGATAATTATGCATTAGCAGTGAAATTACTTAATGGAATAAAATAAACTAAGCCAAATGATTTGTTTTAAAGAGAATTTAGGGTCTGCAAAAGGTGCCTGACTAACAGCCCACAAGGGAGACAATGACAGCTCACTGTCATTCACAAAAACAATACAGTATCATAACAGCCCAATGGGCTCCAACCTCACAGCCAGGGATGGAGGGAACAGAGGAGGAGCTGAAGAGAATTTCAGCCTTCCCAGCCATTCAGTCTCTGATTGATCCAGTGAGTGCCACCCTGGGACCTGCCAGCCTAGAGGGGACCACCGGTTGGGATCATTTCCTAAGCAAAGGCACCAGCTCCTGTGGGTCAAATTGATGCAATCTTGCCAGTCTTCCATAGCTCACACCACCATCAGCCACCAGACAAACCACCTTTAATCCGTGCCAATACAGACAAGACCCCGGTCAACAACAGAAACAACAGGACAAGTAGGCACTTAACCCATAGTAAAGCCCTCTTCTCTCACCAAGTCCATGAGGTCTTCCTGGGCCTGTCCTCCCACCTTACCAAATGCACCCCTACACGGCCTTCCACCACCATTCGTCTAGATGGCTCTCCGCAGCATCTTCCTGTTCATTACAACAAGGACTCCCAAGGTGAGTTAGGATTTATAAGGCAGCCATTTCATCTTTTGTGCTCCTCTGGCTACATTCCTTCCTAAAAGCTGCTGAACATTGGAGATTCTGCGGGGTCTGAAAGCCCTGCCAACACCAGGGCCAATTAGGAGTTTCAGGATGATGCATATTAAAGTTATTATGGGAGGCAGTTATGCAGCCAGAATAAATCTTAACTGAACCTTTAAGTGGTTTTTATAACTCTTGTTTCTCCCTCTTGAAAACAGATGAAAAGATACAAATCTCCTCCCTAAAAATCTGCAGGGATCCAAGCCAACCACCAACCTCTCTCTCAAGAGAAGATTCTGCTCTAAAAGCAGCAGCAATTCATTTTGTTCAAGGCCAGCTAGATCACCTCTGTTTTAAACTCCAAACCACTCAAGTCAGTCAGAAACAATATCAGTAAAGACTAACCCAAGATACTGCTTTTACAACAGTACAGCACACGTATAGAATCACAGAATCATTAAGGTTGGAAAAGATCTCTAAGATCATCCAGTCCAACCACCAACCCACCCCCACCATGCCTGCCAACCACGTCCCTCAGTGCCACATCTCCACAGTTCTGCAACACCTCCAGGGACGCCCCAGTGGGCAGCCTGTGCCAATGCACTACTGCTCCTTCTGAGAGAGATTTTTCCTGAAATCCAACCTGAAACTGCCCTGGTGCAACTTGAGGCCATTACCTCTTACCACCATTACCTGGGAGAAGAAACCAACTCCACCTCACTACATCTCTAACTTCTGCTGAAACTCCACTACTTCTTCAGTACAGGCATTCTCACTCTGCAGATAACCAAATAGACAATTTTATTTGTTTTAAGCATACCTAGCTTCATAGATTTCATGAGATTAGAGAGCTAGAACACAAGTCAAAGCAGCAACTCTTGAAGAGGAATAGGGAGCCTAGATATCAAGCATGAGATATCATTAGGGCAGCATCAGCTACTATCCTCCCACCACTTCCAAAACCAAACTTGCTGTCAGCAGCAGCTATCTACCCCTCCAAAAAGTACTAATGGAAACAAGAGTGTTGGAGACCAAAGAGGAACCTGAGGTGGTTAAGAACATCCCATATCATTTGTGTAGAAACCTGTAGTCCTGACAACCACCCCATCCTTTCTCTGCAGCCTGGGTACACAGCAAACTCCCAAGTTATACCCATGCATTCCAGCAAGACAGCATGCCCTGGCAAGCGTGGTGAGAAGACAGAAGCAGGTTCACTCAACACAGATCTCTGGTTTGTAAACTATGTCAGCACACAGTGCCCTCACAATTCTAAGCGATGCATTTCCACAGAAACCAATGGACTGCAACGCACAGGGTAAACTCATTCTGAAAAATATTACAGTAATTCCAGGAGAAGATACAGTCAGAATGAAAACAAATAAGTAAAAACTTTGAGACGTTTCATTGGTATGCAAGCAATCTGAGAGCTCAGCCAATTCCTGGCAGAGCCATCGTGGGTGTCCTTTCACTGCCACCTTCTGGAAATTCTCGAGGCTTCTTTGAAATGGCTCATGATGGTAGGAAAAAGCACATGAGCTCAGGGAAGGTATCAGCCCTGCCAGGCAACCAGAGCATGTCTTAAAAATCTCCAGTCACAAAGTGAGAGTGCTACACCTAGAATCACATCCCAAAGAATGGATCAGCACCACAGTCCACAAGATCAACACAGAGCAGTCCAGGCTGAGCAGTGGTTCTGACCCCAAGAATATCCATAATTCATCTCCCAGATTCTACAGAAGGTCAGTAAGTTATTTTTTCCCCCGCATCCTAAATTCAAAGGGTTATTAATGAGGAAATGCTGCTTATTAGACTCCATTTGCACCAATTCATTTCAGAGACTCACTTGAAAAGCCAAACTGCTTCCTTCAAAACAAAAATTGCTTCACTAAAAGTGAGAAGTTTCCTAAGAATTCAGAGTCAATACAGGAATTAAAAAACAGTAATAATGTACAGATCAAAAAAGACATTCTAATATCACTGTTTTTATCTATGCTCACAAGTACACAAGATGTACCATTACATTGACTTGCCAGTAGATGACTGGAATTATCAAGCAGGAAATTTAAGTTCAAATCTGTCTGCATTACAGCTCTTAAAATAGGCAAATGACTCGCCGAACTCAACGTTGAAGTCTAACCAAGCTCAACAGCAACATCTGCTGGCCAATGAGCAGCAGCAGCAGACTAGTTTGATATGGAAGGGCTTTGTTTTTTTTAACAAAGATGTCAATTTTCACTGCAGCTTAAGAATGCCAGCGAGGCATATCTCATACAGAAAACACATCTAACTGCTAGACTGTGTGAAAACAGAGGCAGAACTTGGTTTGCTCTTGCATGTACACATGCAATTGGACATATCTGTCTTCCACCATTACCTACCTCCAAGATATTTGACATCAAAACACTGAAATCAAAACAGGTTTAAAGTTCACGATTGTGAGGCTGTGTTGGAGAAAATCTTCCATCTAACTGCTCCAATTCCACCTGAAGACGACCCAAGGTACCCCTTGAACTACTTCCTTTCCTAAGGGAACAGCCAGCATAGGAAAGGCCTGAGGCAGCAAGGTATTTACCAACCAGCAGTCCCATCCACACAAAGGAAAATGGTAGCTAAGACCAATTGAGCTCCTTTCCCTCCAGGTGCCTTAACACATTCCTTATTAACCTTACAAAATAAGCCTGCTACAGCAGAATGACATTACAGCCTGAACAGGGCTAATGGCTTCACTTAATTCGAGCACAAACTAATACTCTAGATTAATTACAATGAAAACTCATTTTTACCCCAGATGCATAGAACTTGGCAAAGTACATCCAGACTATTCTAAAGAAAAGAAAACGCAAGTGGCTGTTAACAGCTTCAAGGCTGCAATTATACCTTCTTCAGCATCTGGAACAAGGCCACAGTGACTTGAGAGCCTGGTAGCTGCACAGATTATCTGCTGGCTGTTCAGAAGCAAAAGGCATTGATGCATCTCACTTCTGTTACCAGTAAAGGAATGGTGTTAGGTTCTTATTGGAATGCAGGGAACCACCCCCTCCAGGTCACCCTCTAACAGGATATCACAGGCAAGTTGGTTTTTAACCTGCTATGATAACCTCCAGTAGCACAAAGCTTTGAAAAGTTACACTCCAAAGGCTGAACCCTGAGCAGGAAATGGCATCAGAGGTGGGAAGGGCAACATTTTCAATGATAGAAAACTACAGGCTGGACTGACATACATTATCTTTAAAGATTTAGTTTGCTTTGCAGTTTAAGTCTCTTGTGCTTTGTTGAAGTTTCATATCAAAAAATATTAAAAAAAAAAATCAAGGAATATGTTCTAAGAAATATTAGTGTTTAATTGCAACACATACATGGTTCTGTTGTTTAAGGAGAGAAAGAATTAGCATTCCCAGTCTCCCATTCCCTTATTTAGCTGTTGGAATAGGACAGCATATCATGGGAAAATACAAAATGACTGATTGCTCAGGTCTGCAACAGGGAAGAGAACATCTTTTGTGAGGAACCACTTGTGCATTGGACATTCAGAAAGTACAGAGGGGAGACAGCTTCAGCTTGACATTGCCAAATTGCAGCTACAGCAAAATGAACGCTGAGGAACAAATCCATTCTGCTCAAAGGCTGGAGAGAAGGGAAAAGGAGAGAGAAGAGATATGAGCCTATGTGCACAGAAACAGAAAGTGGCTTCAAAATATCTGCTGGACAGCAAACATCTCCACAGCAAAAGCATTAGGCTGAAGGTACAGTGAACATATGTGGCAAGCGCTCATTCCCAATTGCAAGAGCACTGGTTATTTAACAAATGTATCCTTAGTCTAATGTACTATTTGGGCAAGTACTACACTGTAGAGCTTTTTACTTTTGGACAGTAATTATCCATAGGCCTGCTCTATCCCTTTGTTTGATCAGCTTTTACTCTGAAGGATGATGCTCTATGAGTTCAAGTTTGCCCATCATCATCATC
>PPHD01025385.1:0-11781 GCA_002909625.1 Bambusicola thoracicus
TAATGGGCTCTCAGGAATGTAGTGAATATGTATCCCAATTCCTGTCAACTATTGATTATGTATTAGTTCGACCTACTATAGCACGACTTCTCCTGACAGTGTGCAAGTTAGGTGGAGTGATCCCCCTTGCACCAGGGTGTACGCGCGACACCAATAAACACATACCTGCTCTATATCCTTACAGGCTATAGGGTCTGATTTCCGCATGTCAAAAACAAGGTGATTTTTGAGGTCCTTTTCAACCCAGGCTATTCTATGTTTTTTGATCTCTTGTTCAGTAAGGAATTAATATCCTTTTCAAGTGTGAATCCAATAGAATGGTCACAGGAAATGCATCTATAGATGAGAAAAAAATGGGAGAGTAAATGTGGTTTTCTCTGCAGCACACTGGTTTTATGTTTTTTACCTCTGACTAATATCACAACAAGAAGGAGTGTTTCTCAGACATCTTAATGTCTGAAAATTTAATGGAATATATTCTTGTGGATATTACAGAAATAAAGATTGTTGAGAAAGATCCTAATGAGGAGAGAGTAGACATTAAAGGTCAATATAACAACTGTATCAGTATGTAAGAAATGATATTTAAAAAAAAAAAACAAACAACTAACTAAATAAAAAAAAACCAAAAAACATTGAGCAGCCATTGAGATATGGTCTAAAGTTGTCATCATAATAACAAAACTGAAGAAAAATATGTGAGAGTTGGATTTGTTCACAAAGGAGAAAGATAAGATCACTGTGGCTATTGAAATATGTCATGAGCAGTGGGGCTGGATGTCAGTAGATCTCGTTCAACCAGAGTGATTCATTGTTCCTCTGTTTCTATATTTTCCTTTTCTTTGAAAGGGTAAAAAATGATTAAGATTTAAAAAAGTGTTTTAATAACTGTGTACTCATTAATCATATTTAATAATTGTATAGTTATTAATATATATTTAAACTAAGGCTAATTTTTTATCATGAGCTCTTTTTAACTACTCAGATATCTGTTTCTTAATTAAATATTGATAAAAATGCAGGTTGCATACCTGCTTGGTGATAGCAGCTCTTATGTAGCCCTGGCATACTATAAAATTAATAGAAAGTTCCTCTCTAAATAACCTCTTCTGTTTCATCCTGCAAGATAGAAAAGAACTGTTGTTAACTGCTGTCACTGCAGGTCATTGACTACCAAGTTTGAACAAGCCTTATGACATAAACTCTTTGATAAGCACATTTGTAGCACCATATTTTTGACACCATCATGTACAGCACAGAATCAATATGTTATTCTTGGTTTGTATCTACTTGACATTACAAAGGAAGGTTTTATTTTAGAGTATACCTCCATCATATTGCCCTGTGTAACCTCATATTCAATGGAGAAAATGCAAAGTTAACAAATGGATTTTGGCAGTGCTGTAGACATATGACTCAAGTATATTATATTACTTGTGGGTAATTTGAGAACTTAGGATATTATAATACAGAGTATAAATATGATTAGTTTAACCTACAAGACCTCTTTAATAATGCATACTAAGTGCTTCTCTTGCTTTTATGACTGCATGGCATGTTTGAGACATTTGCTGATGTCATAACTGTGGTTTTAAATATGGTAAAACTTTCTTGATGTTCTATACTAAATATTAAATGTACTTGTTTTTCTAATCCTACAGAATAAAACGTATCTGAGAGATAGCTGTTTTCTGATAATGCTACCATGTATCTGTTGAAGATCATGAGTAAGTCTGCATGTTGAGACCTGACTAAATAAGTACTCAGATTATTTCAGATACTTTCAGATTCATCCCACAGAAGCATGCTTCCCTGAAGCATCCTAACAAACAATCATCTTGTAACTATTATACAAATGGAATTTAAGAAACTTTTCTCTTTAAATCAATCTAAAAATATACTGTTTACGAAACTTGGAACTTAGTGACATTTGCTATGACTTCTAATTGTGACTTGCAGCAGGATTATTAGTCGAATATTCTAACACTAAAAGAGATGCCAATATAAGGGAGCATGAAGAATTTTCCAGACTTCAAGAAAAAACAGTTCTTCTGTTTCAAGAGGGGCTCAAAATTTTAACAGAAGGAAATTTTCTGCTCCTTGAACTGGCTTTAGTGGAGTACACTACAGTCATAGATTTCAAGATAAAAATTAACCACCATAGCAATGTATTCTGAATTACGTTTGAGTTCTGTCTATTGCCTTTTAATAAGTTCATCCCTCAGCTGTGAAAATTATTTTCTTCTGTTCCAAAAGTGACCACCAAAATAACATATTTTATTTCTGGATGAGTCACTAGTGAAGAAGAGGATGTCCCCTGTTATTCCATAGTAATTACAATTTTTTGTGTTCAACTTTGCTGAATGTTGCACAATTATGCAATAATGTGTAATATATAAAGAGAGAATTATAGACCTATTCCTTTTTAGTCTTGATTTTCTCCCATCATGGAAGCTGGAATCTGATTTTGATGAATTATTGATATACCTTCATAATTTGGAAATTTTTGTAGTACAAAAAGAATCCTCATAAAAAAATGCAATCTTATAGCATAAATGTATTTGAATAATACTTTTAATGATATTAACATTCTGGTAATAATACATCTTTACAGAACTGATTATCTTTTAACACAATTCATGAAGGAAATAAAATAAAACAATAAATGAGCTAATATTTCAGGGGCTGTTTTCCCATTAAAATATATCCTTCTACTTTATTTAAAATAAAACAACCCTTGAATACATTCTATGTAGTAAATTACGTATGGAGGAATGCTATACTGTAAAAACAATAAAGTAAAACAGTAAAACGATCAGTTTAAAATCCACAATCATTTTAAAATCTACAATTTATTTTAGATTTTAAGAAATAATAAAAAATATTCTTAATGTTTTTACATAGATACTGATGTTATATTGGAGAATGAAGGAAAAACAGCGCTGATTTTCTTAATGAGATGAATATGCTAAATCATAAAGCTGAAGCAAGTTAGCATAGTCAGACAACGGTGGTGAGTGACTCACTTGAAGTAAAAGGCATACAAGTCCTCAAGGATGGTAGAACAATTTAATGTTGTATAGGATTAGCTTTCTAAGTGCACTCTGTAGAGGTCCTGAGGGTCTCATAGCTCACTTATTTCAAATTTTTAATGCCCTCATTTAAATTTCCTTAGACTTAATAATAGGCCCTAAAGTCAGAATTTGCTATTTAGGGAAATTATAAATAAAGCAATTATCAGCTCAGTACTACTCTTGAAGACAGTGATCATGCATACAGTCATCCTGCTAGGTCCACTAGGAATTACTGAGGAGTTTTCATGCATTATTATTCTGCGTGGACAAATGCATTTATATATGAGAAAACTGTAAATTAGTATCCTCTTCAGGTTAGGTACTGCAACAAGGCATCTATTACAGACTGAATCAGACTCCTATCCAGCCAACTTTAGGCGTAATTATAGGAACTATATCCATTCTAATAGAAATACATCTAACCTGAAAATATATAGTGTAATGTGCACTTCTATTTTTTATGAGGAGTATTATGTGCCCATTTTAAACTGATGTAAACATCAACTGAGGCTATGACACAGTGGAGAAAGATTGAAATATTTTACTTGTTAGTGGCTTAATATAACACCTCATGAGGTCAAATCCTTTAAGTGAGATAAAATGATTGGGTGGTTTTGGTGTGTAATCTATATTTTAAGTGGGAAAGCTCCATTAAATATGTCACATTCCAAAGGTCTGCTAACAAGCATAAAAGATATTATTTGCTTTTTTTTTTCTTTTTTCTTTTTTAAGGTGTTGTACATAACATTGTTAGATTGCAAAATGGCAATACCCATATAAATACATAGTCAAGCTCTTTAAACATATCAAATACTTTTCTAGTGAAAAAAGTAGTATCTATATCTATGAATATTTTTTAGAAAATCCCTAAAGCAATGATGCATCTAATATTTATGTGAGATTTATCCATACTTGCATGAGATATTAACATACCTCAACATTTTATTGTGGGAAACTATGGAATCATTTAGGACTAAATTACATCCATCTACAGAGCTGCATAGTGATTTAGAGTAAACCCAGGGCCAGAAGAATCATCCACATATCCATTGCCTGCTAGTTAGCATCAAAGTAAAACTCAGATACAAGGAATGTTTTCAAATATCTTAAACAAAGCTATCATTTGAGTTGTGATCATAGCTCTAAGTGAAACATTCATGGGAGTGAAATACCTGCGTGGCCATCCTGGGTTAATTTCTATAGAATTCTGTCATCATCTGATCCAAGGATGCAACTGGTTTGTGTCAAGCTTCTTCTAGAAGGGGTAGTGAACAGAAAACATGAGGTAAAGAAGCAAAGAGATGTGGAGGAACATGATATGGACCTTGCACTTTGGTACAAATCTAATTGTTATTATTGCATAACCTGTTAATCTGATATTAGATAATGCACTTGACTGTGCAATTAGTGGATTTTTAGAAATATTTACAATGATTTTATATCCAGAAATGATTTGCCAGAAAGTTGCAATCCATCAATTTCACAGTATAGAATAACTTTCATAGTCTTTGTCATAAAGACTGCAATCTCCGCAGCTTGGTACCTCCTTCCTCACATTTTCCCAATTGCTTTTAGAACACGGCATTTTCAGGTTGCTTAGTTTAGGAAATGAGATGCACTCATTATTCAACTCACTGAACTTAGGAATTTACTATCACACACAGTCACAGAAGCATAGGTATTTGAAGGGACTTCCAGAGACCATCTGGTCCAACTCCCTCGCAAAGCAGGTTCCCTACATCAGGTTGCATAGGTGCACTAGAGTAACTCTTAAACTCCACCTCTGCTCCTAATGGTCATTTTTTTTTTTTCTCATATAAGTCACTTCGTAATTCTCAGCTCTGTGTAAGGTCTGTCAGTCCCTTTACAATATTTCGTGTGCTGCATGGTATTGCGTATAATATCTACAGGTAAGCAATCAAATCAATTTAAGATTTCTATTTTATGGCGATCTGAAATGCTCTTAAATCTATATGGACTTTGCTCACTGAATCTCTGTGGACTCTAATCTAGTTTAGATACTTAGCTCACATTAAAAACAATTACATGCAGAAGAAACGTTTAAGTGTCTTCATCTCCAAACTGAAGTTCAGCCTTAATTTTTAAACGTCTAACTATGAACTTTATATATTGAAATCACTGCCCTCTGCAAGTCTTCTTTACTCTTCAGTAACTCACAAAACTTTACAACATTAAAAAGTTGTTTCTTAGATGTTGTATTATTGCAGATATTGTATACTTTCACATTTAACTGCACATGACTTTACTCAAACGCCTTTCTCAAATTAATATAAAGGAAGATCATGCAAGGTAACAGTGCTTGTTGATGTTACAAGATAGCATACAGAAACTAAGAGTTAACGGTTCTACAACTGTTAAGGAGAAAATAAATTATTTTATGACCACTTAAGTTTATAAATAAACTTTAAAAGCTTCAGAACTAGTCAAAATTTAAATCGGTATTTTCAAACCTTAGAAATTTTTCCATAAATACCATGATACTTTTGACTACTTCAGAACAGGATTTCCAAACCTACTTATGAAATCTTGATGAAAATAGAAATGTAACTGAGAAAAAAGACTGACTAAAATAGAGAAAATGAAAGCTGAACTGAATTATGAATTTTCTATCATAAGAATGAAGTCAGTAATAAATATACGGCATACTTATTATAAAAGATTATACATTCAAGAACTGGTATAGAAGCCAAAGCCAACCCAGGAAGGTACCTAAAATGAAACAGTGAAAGATCAGAAGGAGTTATTTTCAATACTAGACAAATGTGAACAAGTCTGATAGAGACTAAAACTTGTAATTGATACTGTATGTGTGAACTAGAAATCACCTATTTGTGGACATCTGAAACTGTTAATGGCATTGGTAGATGAAGTGTTACAAATAGGAACCAATGGACTGTCAAGAAAATAGAGAAGTTCATTTTGTGAGTATGCATCACAGATGTTTTGTACCTTGCATTGCATTGTATTGTATTCACTTGCCCTGTGAATACAATATTTGGTATGACAGGCCGTTTTCAGAGTCTCCTTTGGCGGATCTAAATTTCAGATCTACCACTAACCCCCCTAAAATGGATGTTCTGTCCCAAGGTGGGATTAAGTCACAGCTGTGCTGCAGCACAGTAATGACAATAAGGCATATTTATCTTCTACCCTGTACAACATCAGTGGCAGTAGTCATATCTACTATGGCTCAGATCTCAGCACTATGCCTGAACTTGTCTTTTCAGAGCCAGAGGCTCACGTGCAGATTAATTTACAATAGTCCAAACTGCCTAACTTGTATTATTAAAAAATAACAGTAAAAATGAAACTGAACTACCACCCTTCTACTCTAATATCTGTTTTGTTAGAATAATGGTGACTCATGGCGCAGGGTCACCATGCAAAATATGGGTAAACTGTCAGCAGAATGAGAACTGAACGCTAAGAAAAGTGGTATGCTCAGATAAGAAAATGGAAAATTATCAATATAATAAAAAATGTTACACTCAAGAAGAAGACTACATGATGTATTCAGAATGTTGCAGACCTCAGTTTTCATTGTTTTCCTGATAATCATTTCAAGGATTGAAAATATATTTGGAAAATTAAAATCTCCTGTCCCTGACCAACATTATTTTTAGTAATGACGTATGTATCATCATAGTGGGCTTAGCTCACGTGAACCTCCCAGCTGTGTTGACAATACTAATGGCACACATATCTACATATCCAAACACCCTACTAGGCATGGTTCAGCAACTAAAAGGGATGTTACTCCACTAGGACATTTTCACCTCTGTGGATATCTACTACCAGTGCCATATGGCCTAGCAAAACACATGGCGCCCTAGTCCACATCTCCTTCCTAGAATACAACAAAGGAATCTACATGCTCATATGCAACGCCAGAGAAGATTAATTGAATCAGTGTGCCATTGATACTTGGCAGAGTACTTATATTTTTATTACCATGGCTCATAAAGTCCAAAAAGGCAATGTCATCCATCAACAGAACATCTTTATTTACCACCTAAGGAGATGCCAGATGGCTAGGGAATAAGTTTTTCATAAAGTAATGGACTTAAATCATTGTTGATTACTTGGAGTCTAGTTCTTATTTGGTTTTTGCAAATGCAAACGGAAAACATAGGAAAAAGAATAAGATCAGAAGTCCGAGTGAAGCCATGGTTATTACCTGTGCCAGGTTAAGCTAGTTCACTAATTTGTGAAAACCATAACTGTAAAATCATCAAGACAGTCCTGGTGGAATATTTCCTGTAAATTTTTGGCAGCTGCTTGACTGCTTCTGAGAATTTCATGCATAGAACTCATGAAAAAATATTCTTATCACTATCTCTTTTCTCCCTGTTCTTCCTCCTGAAAGCACTGAAATCTCACTGCACAGCTTCTGGCAGCCTCTGGCCTGAAGCTTCTGCCTGTAGTTGGGAATCCATTTTCAACAGTATTTTAAATCCAAGCTCTACTGCTTTTGTGATATAAAAATTCCATTTGGCATTTCTGGAGTTTATTTTTCCAGCCCTAGTCCTTGTGTTATTGATACTACCTTATTTTGAAGACCCCCAAAATCTGGTTATTCTTGTGTAGTGAGAAATGAAACAGAAAGGGCTCTATTAAAAAAAAAAAAAAAAAAAAAAAAAAAAGTACAAATATGAAATATACAAACTCATTTAGAACCACTTATGATTCTTAATATAGAGGTAGAGAGATGTTGGTTTGCTGCCAGCTACTGCTCTAGATTTGGTAGTAGCAGGTGCTCTACTGATGAATGCAGCTTGTTTTTTTCAGTTTATTCATTAATTTGTCAGGGTTTTGTTTTCTTTTTTTTGTTTGTTTGTTTGTTTTTGTTTTTTGCTATTTGATTTCTTTTCAAATCCAATAACTTTTTAATGTAAAAGCACGTGTAGAAATGAGAATCATAGAACCATAAAATTATTAAAGTTGGAAAGGATCTCTAAGATCATCTGGTCCAACTATTTACATATCCCCAGTATTGCCCACTCAACCATGTCCCTAAGTACTATATCTACCCCTCCCTTTAATGACCACTTCCTTGGACAACCTGTTCCAGTGCCTAAGCACTCGTTTGGAGAGGAAATGTTTCCTAATATCCAATGAACCTGAGATCATTCCCTCTTGTTCTATCACCAGTTACCTGAGAGAAGGAGCCGACGTCCAGCTCGCAACAATCTACTGTACAACAGTACTCCAAGTGCGGCCTCACAAGAGTGAATACAAAGGGTTGATCACCTCTCTGCTCCTGCTGGTGCACTATTTCTGATGTGAGCCAGGATGCCATTGGCCTTCTTGGCCACCTGGGCACACTGCTGGCCAGAAGGAACAGAATGAAGCTCCTTCCCCATGTTTCATAGATAGGAAATTTTTTAAACTATTCCTCATCTGACAACTGGAAACTAAAACAACTTTTCTGAAGTTTGATTTATTGGTTATTGCTGGCATAAAAGTCTTGAATGCTTGTTCCTTTGATACTTGAATTTCATGGGAACGTGAGAAGATCTTGATTTGTATTTCACTGACTGCTTTCTTATCCAAAGACTAATAATTACATGTGGATGTTATAATTTTCTATTTAAATGCTAGTAATGTATTTAAAGGTAGGACATTGCAGCCTTTTCATATTCTGCTCAGAACACATCATGTGTAATAGCCTTAGGCACAATAGCTTAGATTGTCTTAAATTCCTGTTTGACTGTCAATTATCAGTCTCCCTTCTTTCCTGTGATTTAAATTGGATTTTTTTTATCTCTACTGTGGTACATTCTGCTTAATACTGTCAATGAGATCTTTCTCTGAGTTTAGAGGCTCCATTACAAAGAAAAAAAAAAATAAAAAATTGAAGTGCAGAGTGTGATTCTTTAAATGCTTTGTTATTCTTGATTTATAGGATCAAAACAAACAGTGCTATTTCCATATGTACAATGAAGCTTGGCTATATTTGTAGGATTGATACTAACTGACTCTAATAAAATATAACTATTAAAGATGTTGTTATCTATGCTCTCTTATTCTGTCACTCTTTCCCATATTGCCATTAGTTTTCTAGGTTAAATTTCTGGATTTCATGTAAGAATAGTAGATTTATCTCTCTTTCCTTTCCAAGGCGAAAGCAAACTTTGAAGAATCTTTGAAGTTTATACTATTCTACCTTGCGAATACTCTGATTTGATTGAAGGTGCAATGAATGTACATTTTACAAGTCAATGCTGCCTTTAGTGCATAAACAAGTAATTCAGATTTCCTAATGCAATGCAGTCACCAATGTTTGCCAGAGTAAAAATTATTTTCTTAGATAAATACAAGTTTGTTTTGTTTTGTTTTTTTCAGGTAGATGACAGATATGCTGTGTTGTCTACTGACTACAGCTAGACAAATATATAACTGAATATGTTTTATATGCTCCATCTTATATTTTGGCTTCAGAAGAATTACCAAATCTCCAAATCTTCAAATTTAATTTACTCTCATATCACTCAGAACTTCAGAAAATAGCAGTTATTTTATTCACGCTATGAACAGGTTGAGAAGTTGTGTGTAAAATTTAGGGACTGCATCAATAATAGATATATCTTGGTGAAGGTCTACTACAGGCCACCTGATCCAGGGGAGCTTATTGATGAAACCTTCCTTCTCAAAGTACAAGAATGACTGTGCTCATAGACTCTCATTTTAATGGGGGACACCATCTACTCTGATGTCTTCTGCGAAAGCAATATGGTGGTCTATAAGCAATGCAACTTTTCACATGATTATAGAGTGATGGGACAACGAGGAATGGTTTTGAACTACTTGGAGGTTAGAAGGAAATTATTTATTTTATGGTGTATTTACTGGCAGTAAGATACAAGAAGAAATTTCCCAGAGAAGCTGTCATTGCCACATCCCTTGAGACATTCATGGCCAGATTAGATGATGAAGTCCTAGGCAACCTTGTCCATTGTTTAGTAAACCTGCTCTTGGTAGGGGAGTTGGAACTAGATAAAATTTAAGGTCCCTTCCTACTCAGTCCATTCCAAGATTCGTCATTTTGACAGTCCACAGTGGCAAGCAGTTTAATCTGAGTTCATTTTCCCCATATTTCTATTTGTAGAATCAGCTATGTTTCTTTATGTTTGTTTTTTATTTTGCTTTGTTCCACATGGAATAATATTAAAAGGTAGGCTCTTTGTATACTAAAGTCTATATCTTATTTTAATCGTACTATGTCTTGTTCCAAATGAAGTGATACTTTCACCATTAAGTATATAAAATTTTGCTTTTAATTTCAGTGAAAGCAGTATGAACTCCTGCATTAATTAAAAATGACTAGTTATTGCTTAATTGTGATATGATGCTCTTTCTCAATAAAGGCAAACACAAAATTACAGAGCTTATAGAATGAATTTCAATAACAGCATTAAAAGGAAAATATTTCCATGATTTGCTTCTGATTTTTTTTAAACTATAATTTATATGCAGAGTCACAGCTTGTGAGCACAATCCATCAATAAATTAATATTGCAGTTGTTCAGCTGTTAAATTATGATCCATTTTGAATGGTTTAAAAGCCTCTGGGATTCTTTATATGTAGTTTCCTCTAGTGTTTATTTTTTAATTTGTAACATGTACTAAATAAATGAGTTATAGAAATGAATTTCTGTTTTGTGATTATTAGTTTTTTAGATTTAAGTATTTTATCTTGTGGGATACAGAGAAACAAATATGATTTTCACGCAGAGCAGACAATTATACTCATTCAGTTCATTGGGTTTCAGGTTATTCAATCCAAGTGCAATCCCAGTGGCTAGCTAACTATGCAACATAGCAATCAGAAGCTGTAGATCAATTATTAACACATAGGCCACATGACCATGCAGGGAAAGAAGAGATCTGCAACATAAAGGAGAAACTGTTTTGATGTTTCACTGTTTACTTTTCTCCACGTTTCTCAGAATAATCATCTAGTGCTTAGGCTTTTCCTATACAATTATTCCAAATATATTCAATTGTTCTGGTTTAATGTATTTAGTACCCAGTTTATTCATTGTAAATTATTCCTATAATCTGATGTCAATGATGGATCAAAACCATAGCAATGCTGAACTTTTTTTGTAAGGAACAGATTTAGTGAACTTTGACACTCCTCTCTTAACCCTAATTACTACAATTTCCTGTATTAGTTTCAAAAAACACGGACTTTTTTTTTCCAAATATGTGTAGCACATTTATGCCACCTCACTTCCTCTCTCCCCATACAGGGAACTGACAAATTCACTTTTCTCTGAGAATGTGTTCCCCAATTAATTTAAGGCCATATCAGAGATCAATCAACCATTTTTGGCCTTTATTTCCATGTCTGTATTGCGTCTACATGATGAGATTTTGATAGTGGAGAGGGCACTACAAAGGTGACCTTTTTGAGCAGAGCACAGCAGCTGCTCCGTGTAAGATCAGAGCCAGCTCCAGCTGCTCCATAAGGTACCTGCCACTGGCAAAGTGAACCATGAGGGATGTTGGTTGTGTCTGTGGAAGAGATTTAAGACAGAGTAAGAATTTCTATTTGGATTCAATAGAAATGACCCATGCTGCAGGAGTTCTTGAAGACCTGCAGTTTGAAGGCAGCCCATGGTCTTTCTGAAACACCTCATTGCATTTTATTTTATATATACATATTTATGTACATATGTAT